>JACXGK010000711.1:0-93233 GCA_016801125.1 Novumbra hubbsi
ACGCCGTTTGGTCGGGTACCCCCACATCCTTCTCCTTCAGCCAGTTCCTTTCGCAGGTGCTGTCGAAACGGTCTGCATACTTCCTTGCAGAGTCAGCTGTCCTGTAATCATTCTCACACACACATATTAGCTAGAACCATAGTTAGCTTATACTTATAGGGATAAGTGATAGATAGGTAAGAAGAGAATAACTTATTTACAATACTTCCAACAATAGCCTTTCTTGCCTGTATCGCTCCCATCAATTTATATAGTATAATCTGTGCTTGGTAATTCTTGTATGGGCAGGTTCATTGTTAAATGCTCCTAATATATTAAATGATCATTCAAATGCAAGAAAGCATCACTCTTTGAATTTCCTTTAATTTGTGTTTCTGCTTTTCCTGTTAACTGATACTGCATGATGTTCATTAGCAAGAGTTTGGCACTCCTGCCGCGTTTAGTTTTTTTCAGCTGCCAAAGGAGAGGAATCTTAAAAGCATTGACACCTACACTGAGTATGCTAAGTCTCTCTTTGTGCCATTTTAGAGAAATGGGACAGTCAGCAGGCAGAATAAAGGATGGAAAACTTGTTTATTGCTGTTTTCAATCTTGTCTTCACTCTCGTGTTCCTCTGAGGAGGGCATGCTGTGATCATGTTTGTTAGATAAACGCTAAACTATGGCTCTCTGGGCCTACTGAGAACCATTTCATTACCATAACACAATAGTATAAAATTACAATGCCCAATAACTGGATTGAATAAATATTTAGTTTACACCTTTTGTTGGTTTATTTATTTTTATGAATTAAAATGTGAAAACAAAAAAACGAACATATCTTGATTTAATGAGAATTCACCTTTCGATTAAATACACATTGAAGATGTTGTTGTAGATGTCTTTAAATTAACTTAGATAAAACATTTTCTTTATACAGTTATGTTCAGAATAAGGTTTAGGGACTTCATCATTACTGAAAACATTATTAAATATTATTTTCAGATAGGAATTTACAGATAAATTATTGATTGTGGCGGGCCAATGCGAAAAATGCTATTGAACATTTGCAGGGAATTAAGGCATCTGCTTCTGCTTTTAATGTGCCACACAAAACCCTGTAACCCAAGTTACTAGCAGTCCAAAACTCAAGGCCACAGTCCTTTGAGTGGGTAAGGGGTCTTGACTTTTAAATGTAACCTGGAGTCATATCCAAAACATGTAAAGAGTCCTTTCGGACATCATGTAAACTTGAGAAGAAATTGAGAATGAGAAATGTTCAATAAAGACAGGATATTGGCAGACATTACCATACGCAATGATTGATGTTACGGTTACCAATCTACTAATCGCTGACATTCTGCATCAGGCTCTCTTGTGCTAGTCATTGTACAGTAATCTATGCTTGCAAAGCAATACTTGAGATACAGTTTATGTATAGGGACAGAGGATTTAGCCATTTAAAAAAAATAATACAACAACAACATCTACTTTTGCCAATTAGCAAATGTTAAAATGTTCACTGTAACTTTTTCTGCTGTATTACATTACACTGCAGATCACCAATCATCAAAGTGTTGCAGATTTGAATAACTTCCTGTAGATTGCATACCTCATTGTTTAAATTCCTAAACTATTTGAGTATACACAATAACGTCTGCAAAAGGCACTAACTACTTTTCTCTGGAGGACTACACAAAACAATCGGACATAACATATTACATAATACTAAAGGAGTACACCATATACATACATTGTAAAACATTACCTGCAATATTTTTTAAACTATGTAATCAAATTACTATTCACATTGTCATGGTCAATTTAAGTACATAGTATTCCTTATTACATTCAAATACAACACTATTTGTGATACACTGTATTCCTCATACCCTTGTAGCATGCACTCTGTTAGCTATTTAAAATGTGAAAGTTAATAAAACATATGCTGTTTTACTTGATTTAATGCTTTTCAGTGATTTGGGATAGGAATAAACAACACATTATCATTGCCCTTAATATTACTAACCCAGATGATGTAACTGAAGTGCATTTTTTAAATCTCTGTCAAAAAATAGATGAATGCTAGTTGGATTAGAACAGAGCTGAACTATTTCTCCCTTATAAGTGAGGGTTCACTTCTGGAAAAGAAAAACATTTAGTCAGGGTAGTCAAGCAGTGTCAGCATTGAAACTAAATGGTGCATAGATTGGTTGAAGAAGACCATTACATAAGGTTCAAAGCAAATACCCTAACAAGACAAATTATTTTATCCGACAACAATCCATTTCCCTAAAATACAGAAATTTTAACAACAACACTTCTAAGTTCTAGGTGTATGGGGTTAACAAACTACACTAACACTACATTTTGCAGGAATGAGTAACAAAACGGAGGACTGTTCCAATGTAAATAATAAACTATGATATAATGATATTATGAAGGGTGTTCCACAGGGGTCCATTTTAAGTCCTGTGCCATTTACACTCTCTTTAAAATTAATTTAAAAAAATGCAATTACTTTGCAAAATACACTACTGTGTTAGCTAAAGCAGGTCCTGTCTGTTTATTGACTATTAATGCCCTATTGAATTGAAGCTGGTTCTTAATACAGTACAACATTCTTCAGATCATGCTATTTTGTTATGCAGTTATTTTTTATAATTTACTGAATACTGCCTCTGAGCATTAATATCAATCAATGATTGATCAATACTTCTTATATTATCAACTGATAAAATAAGAAATAAAATATTTCCTCAAATGACAAATAATTACTAATGACATGGGAACAATTGACAGCAACATTTAAATGCATAGTGGTCATGATGACCCAAACGCTCTTAAAGTCTTGAATTGTTACAGTCAAAACATTGTCCTATAATTCTTCTGTGTTTTGGAGAACCACTGCATATGCCTCACTTTTGAACTTCCATGGCAGTTTGTTCGTGGTGTAGACAAGGCTTGTTTCATCACAAGCAAATTATGGGCAAATGACAGTGAAGTGAATAAACTTTATGCGTGATGACATTTCTCCCTTTTCCAACGCATGGTTCCACAAGCCTAATCACCACATTCTCTGATTATCACACATTAACTTGATTATCTGCAGCCAGAGATTAATCTTCTTCATTGCATATCCATTTTTGCAAATTTGTGCACAACTTTGACTGGTTCTCACTGAGTAGGCTGAAAAGCCCTGTATGACTGCTTGGATATGGTCAATTTACATAGGGGACACATTATTATGAGATGATAATTACATGTAAAATCTACGACAACATCTAATGTCTCCCCTCTACTTCCACTTCATAGGCAATAATTATTTTATTTAATCATGTATTTGTGTGTGAAATCAGTTTTGGTATAGTGTAGGAAGAATCATAAGGCTATTTTTGGTGGTATTAGAAACTCGGCAGGGCACATTGAAATTCTCGTGATATCAGAGCACACTGTATATTTTTAGCAATGACAAAGAAACATGTCATTCGAAAATATGCTATAACACAAGTAAAATTCATGATAACAAAATTCTAACAACTGAAAATGAAAAACTGATGCTTTAAACATTAAATTTACTGCCCAGATCCATATTTGGGTAAAAGTACATATCCGGAGTTATTCCTGAAGACAGTATTTTGTCAAAACAATACATTTTTTAGCTCTGTCCCAGTCTCTAATTAGCATTATTAGTATTGTCCAATTTCATGAATGGAAATTGTGCGCTTTACAAAAACTGCATTGCAAGTGGAAAACTGCTCTGAAACCAAAACTAACGGTGTTGTTCACCTCACAGAACCTGACAATGGTTCTCGTTTCTTTGTTGTATTCTCGGAAATAAGGTATCCCTTTAAATAAACTATGCAAATCTGTGTTTAACTTTGCTATTAGTCTATGTTTTTAAATAGATGGTTGTAGATAGTCAGTGAAGCATCTTCAGATTAACTACCCATATATTGGTAAATAGTTGCATTTTGAGTAGGGGAGACCAGACATCCAGATTCAATCGTTTGAAATAATAGCTATTGATGTTTTCTAATGCAATAAATAAAATGTATTAAATAGATAGATGGCCTGCTCTAAAATGTTTAAAATAGGTTATGCTAAAGTTAGCTATGGAGACTAAATTAGCTAGATAGATTAACTAGGTTAAAAAACGTTCAAAGGCAAACATGCAGTGGACAGGCTATTTTGAAATATGATTATATTGAATGAATGCACTATTCATTATGATATATTATATATCATATGATATAATATTATTTGCAGATTACAATTTGAATGATGAGGCATTATAATCAGCAGTGTGAAAATATATTTTGAAAGAGAGTGGACTGGAAAGAGTGGATAGGAAAAAGAGTGAAAGAGGAAAGGAAAAAGAGTGAAAGAGGAAAGGTAAAGATGATTACAGAGCCTGCCAATAAATTATTCCAAACCATGTTTTGAGAGAAAATGTCAAATTGAGGCAAGCTACAGGAATCTGTTAACCAAAGTATTTAATCTTATAGTGTATTTTTTGTTATTTAATATGAGTGAGGAAGGAGGAATGAGAAGGAAAAACTAATGGAGTCAAAAGATTTAAGTGGAAAGGTAAGGAGAGAAAGTAAGAAAAAGAACGAAGACGAGCAAGGAAAATACATCATTGGAGAAGATAAAGTATTGTGTCTGTTTTTTCAGTTATGCCTATGTTATTTTCAGTTCTGTTCTGCCCAGAACACAGAATGGCTGTTTAGATCGGACAGTTCAATCTTGTGTGTAGTGTTTCAGTAATATAATTGTTCTCTTTGTCTATCATTGTGTGACTAAATACTTGAAACCAGGATTGTCCCCCTTTTTTATTTCATACATAATATCATTGGATATTTTAATGATATATTGACAGCTGAACTGAAAATGTCCTTGGTTTTCAGTTCAGATATCTTGGTCACCTTTATGTTGAGGAGGGGAAAGAATTAGAATGAATTTGTGGGTCAAGTTGCTTCAAAGAAAAAGGACACAGGTGCAGGATGAACAGAACAAGGTTTCAAAAGAAACAGACTCCAAAACAATGACAGACATACATTAAATAGGGAATAGCTATATTATGTATTTTGTGTGTGTGTTTTGCGATTATGGCCTTGTCAGATAATTAAAAAATGTCTGTAATTGTCTGTAATGTCTGACAACTACAAGATTTGCAAGCCAAGTGTCGTTTGGGCCCTGTGTTTAAACTGACAAATATCCCCTTTGGCATCTGAAAATAAACACTTTTTTACACATTCTGACGACAGTGCTTTAGAGGGAACAACCCCTAAATTGCACTACAATCTGTTATCTTGTCCCTTCTTACGGTTTCTTACAATTTAACATTGATTGGGTTCTTGTTTCCTTTTGTTTCTGGCTAATGGTAGCATAAAGTAATTATTTTACCGTCCTTTTACCTTCCTAGTGTTTTTATTCCACAGAACCAAATGAATGCCATTTCAACTGTATTAAGGTTATATTGCACTGCGGTTGCTATGCAACAATGTGAAATGTTGGCACAACATGATTTAGATCGGTTCCCAGAATAAAGGCAGTACTGCACATAACAGCAGGACATATTACTAGATGTGTGCTTTTAATATTGCCAGCCAGGATCAGACTGATGGATCATAAAACAGTTCCATATTAGATTCTTCCAAACCTCTTACTCTTCTTCTACACTGCTTTATAGAATGTGTGAATTTTCAAAACCTTAAAAGTGATGGTTTATTCAAGATGGAATATTTTGGAATTGGGACATGGATATACAGACTGTGCTCTAAGGCTTCTAAAATGTTGGGTCTACTTTCTGATTATTCTAGATTTTAAATTGAATACAAAGGTTTTCTATAACAGAAAATGTCATTTTCAAGCTGAGATTAAGTGACAATAACGGAGACATGCATTAAAATATTTGTCAATCTCTGATGGCAGCAAGTTTTCTGGCCTAAAGAAACCTTGTGAAGCCTCAAAGTGCATTATCATTAAAATAAGGCAGTACTATCAAAAGGCCTAGACTCTCAAACAAGTAGAAATGTATTGCAATTGAAAATGTATTGATTGTTACAAAATGTTGATAAATTTGATACGTTCAATTATGCTCGTCTCTTTTTGTTTGATTGAAAAGAGCGGGAGAGCGAGATGGAATGACATGTTTTGGTGTGGTGAGGTGCAGCCTCAGAATCACAGAGGTTGGCCTACGCAGCGGAACATTCTGTAGTTCATTGTGTACTTTGTACTCTCTTCTGAGTGATATTTAATGTGTCCTGCCTGCACGGTTCAATTATTCAAAGCCTAAAGATGTCTAGTGAATGCAGATATTCAATATGTTAAGAATACAACACACACACACACAAGTTAAGATATGGATCAACATTTTCTCAAATGTACATTAATAAAACTGTCTGTTAATGCAACAACTCTGTTTTGCTTGTTAACTGCCGATAATTATACCGGGAATTGTCTGGAGTACTGTAATATTGCAAAATCACCAAAATATCAAGATTAAATGGGCTAACATGGCAGCGTTCACAAATGGCACCGGCATTTCTCAATGCGTGGCTCTGGGTAGACCTATGATGGTACTTAAAAGGAAAAGCTATATCATTAATCATCCCTTTCTTTCATAGCCTTGACAGGTGAGACAGGAAAATCTATGTTTTTCGGAGCTAGGAGAATAAATATGAATAACGTCGCTTCACGGATTAGTCCCCAAAGAGCAGTACAGCCACTGTCTCAGGCCAATTATTTTCCCAAACAATACAACACATGCCAATTAGTCACAAACTGTAATCTCTGTTACAATGTTTGTTGTGGTTTTCCTGGGGTGTTTTTGCAAGATCCAGTCGGACAATATATCTTCTAGTTGAAAGAAATTGATGTGTGCATCAGCGGAGAGAAGCGTGCGAGTGTTCTGTTGCCAGTGTTCTGTTAAGAACTGATGGCCAGTAGAAAGGTAATTTAAATTCACTTTTGTCAGACTGTGTTCTGTAGAACGTGAGAGACTAAAGAATTTCATAGCACAGATGCACTGGTTCAGAAGTTGCTGTGTGCAACACACTTTTGTCCAGTATGAAAAAAGGTTGATGCATTTTGTGTGACATTGATAACTGGTTATAGCGCAGTGACAACAGTGCAACACGGGGTGGTCCAGAAGGATGGAGTATTGGTGGATGGCCACCATGCGACGTCAGCAAGGAGGTGGCGGAGTCATTATTTGGGCCGGAATCATGGGGAGAGAGCTGGTTTACCCTTTAGGGTCCCTGAACGTGTGAAAATGACCTCTGCAAAGTATACAGAGTTTCTGACTGACCACTTTCTTCCATTGTACAAAAAGAAGAACTGTGCCTTCCGTAGCAAAACCATCTTCATGCATGACCATGCACCATCTCATGCTGCAAAGAATACCTCTGTGTCATTGGCTGCTATGGGCCCAAAAGGAGGGAAACTCATGGTGTGGCCCCCATCCTCCCTTGACCTCCACCCTAATGAGAACCTTTGGAGCCTCAAGCCAAAGAGCTATGAGGCTGGGAGGCAGTTCGCATCAGAACAGCAGCTCTGGGAGGCTATTCTGACATCCATTCAATCAGAAACTCTCCCTAAACTCACAAGTTCAATGGATGCAAGAATTGTGAAGGTGATTTCAATGAAGGGGTCCTATGGTAACATGTAACTTGTAGATTGAAATAGCTTTTGATTTCAGTAAATATGACCTCCTAATGCAGCAAATTCGACGAATGACCATTTTCAGTTCTTTACAACCTATAAAATGTTTTGAAACTCGGTTGTGCATAATAATTTGTAACAGTGCATTTCGAGTTTTTTTTGTTGTTGAAATAAATACTGTTTTCATTGGGTGGTTTGTTCAAGGAAATTCGACTTTTACCCTAAGGGTTGATGACTTGAAAATTATATGGACTGTCATTTGCATCGACTATTTAGGAAAATCTGTGTACAATATAATTTGCATAATCATTTGGAACGCGGTGTACATTGTAATTACAGCATAGTGGTCAGGTGAAACTGACAGCATTCCAACAACATTAAACTCTCAACTGTTGAAATACACACACAGTATGTAGAGTATGTGCCACCCCTTTGTAAACATGTGACGGTCCATCTCCTAGTATCTCCTCCATGCTCTTGAGACTGTACTGGGTGACACAGTAAACCTTCTTGCGACGGCACATTTGGATGTGCCATCCTGGAGGAGCTGGACTGCATGTGCTACCTGAATGGGCTGCAGACTATTGACATTTGAAATATAATCTGTTTAAGATCCTGATCGTTTAAAGTCCTTTATATTTATATCTTGGAATACTTTGTCAATAGCTTATATGCTTTGTGTTTATATATTGTGTCTGACAAATTGAGGTCTAACATGTTGGACCTATAGGAAATGTTGAGGTAATGTTGAAATATGACATTATTCACATTGGGTAATAATGTGTATTATATACATACTTTTGAGTAGATGTGAAATCAACATAGAAGATAAAGGAAGTGGGAGTTACAACAGACCCATTCATCCTGCCAGAAAGTAACAGCCTCATTTGCAGCTGGACTCTTCTGGTCCTGCAGACTGTGTTTAGCCAGCTGTTGGTAACTGGCAGCTTACTTCCATGTCGCAAACAGCCTTGCCTCTGTTAGGTCCCTTTCTCTCCTTTTTCAAAACAAACTCCATGATAGACAATTTCCAAGACCAAACAGTATGGACCCTCATAGCTCATACTGCTTCTTTTATAAAAACAGAGACATGTAGAAAGAGGGCAGGAGATAGACAAAGCCAATCGTTTTGCAGTGCTGTCCTCAAGCTAGAGGTCCACAGAACAAGCATCTGTATTCACCACTTGACCTTAAACTGTTTCTAAGTGAAGATCAGCTCAAGTCAACCAGCAAACAAAAACAAAGCATTGAATTTGGTAAGGCCGTTACACACCCCATCCATCTGACATCTGCTTTGCAGTTAGGTTTGCCGTAATGACTGCTTGTAAAAAATATAGATTTTAATGATGTGATCTCTGTTGTTCACTGTGTGCAGTGAGCAAAGGGCAAACAAAGGATGAAAGGGGTTCCTTGTAAGACCTGTAACTGATGCCATGTTAGGAACCATCTGCCTCAAACTTGTCAGGGCTGTCATCTGTGATGGTAATCCAGCACAACACAACAAAACTGGAGCAGGCTTTGGCTAAAACGCTTCAGGCTGTTGGCTACTTCGAGTGAAAAGTGGATAACAGAAAGAAAGATCAGGAAATTGGTTGCACCACATGGTAAAGAGGTGAAATTATGACTCATTTTGAATCTAGTCTGTGGGTGTTCTTAAAGCTTAAGAACACCCAACTATGAATAGACACTTTAACCAGGCACAATTCATTTATGTGTAAATAATCCAATAGTTTGTTTTATTTGTTGTTTGCGTAAACAAATAAAAATGATCTGAATAGTTGTGTTAAAAGCTTATATATTGAGATTCAAAGTAAGATAACAGTACAGTAAAGGTGCTTTCATTAGATCGGAAGTATATTCAAAAAAATAGCTGTAAGCTGATTGGTGGTAATAAACACTTGCCTTAACTAAAACTCAGTTAGGCAAGAGTAGTTATTTCACCCATCCTCTCCAACCCACTGTGTCCTAATGGAGGTAAGGTAAGCTGGGCCTGTAATTAGGTTATAATTAGCTTGCTTACACTCCAATAAGTTCATGCTCCGTGTGTCTCTGTATATGCCGGTAATTATGCCATGTAAATGAGAAAATGTAACTTTCTGTCTCCTGGAGAGAAGGAAAAAATGTTAAAAGGAAAAGTGTTGCCTCATTAGCTTAACATTTTAACTTGTGGTGATATGACCATAGTTGGTTTATAGTTATAGGAAAGAATCAGGCACTTAAAATGGAATTCATACCCATTTTTTTTACATTGAGTCTAGCATACTGTCCTGAATATAGTTGCACTGTAGCTGTCATAACACCATGTCAACTTAAGACAACTACATTAAATAATGTCACCATACAATAAACTTTGAATCTAATCTTCTCTGCAAGTGACTCCCACAAAAAATGTCTTTCTCTCATCAAATGGTGCAGTCGTTTAAGAACATTTCTTAATAACTTCGCTAACAGTAGCTAATGACAACATTCCCAGTAAATGTTTTGACACAATGATTGATATTTACCTGTATCAATGCCATTGATCTTCCAATCTTTGGTAATGCTATACATACTAAATAGTTGTTACATTTAAGTTTTCATTTGACCACGCCTGTAACAAGGTTGATAACATTGTAATATTGATTATGTCCCTATCCAATGGCCCATTAGCTAGACTTATGTTGTCAAGCTGTCCTCCAGGTCCAGTTATTAAATTGATTACATTTCTGAATGAATAAGACTGTCATTACCAGTTACCACTACCTAAAGCTAACGTTACCTATAGCACTTCCCTCTTTGTTCTGCGTGACAGCGAAGTGATCGAGTAGGAGCAAGGGCACTGTGCCCGACGGTTGGGCTACTGTCTGGCAGGCATTGTCTCAATTGAGAACCACAGTCAACTGTACAACCGTGGTACCAAAGACTCATTGTTTCAATATTACATGTCATTTCTTATTAAGACTATTATGCTACTATTTGTCGTGTGATTTTAGCTGCACCCAATAACAAGTCAGTAATACTCAACAAATCATGTTGGTCAGTATTTTTTTGAAAGAACTACACTTTTAAAGGTTAGAATGGTTATATATGAAGGCAATTTACAACTTCCTTCAGTAAAATTCTGTTCAAATAACGCTTACGACGGTGTAATAACAGTCTGTTCCAACCATGCTTTTATACAAACAGGGGGTTTGTAAAGAACAAAAGTTGGGACATCTGTAGAAATAGTAAATCAAATTTCAAGGCATAATATACATATATTGCTGCAGAACAGCTATAATTTGTTAACCCATTAATTGTTTCCTGAAAAAGGTACTCAGGCAGTATTGCTGCTTACCTTTGTACCATGTCAGTATATTCACTGGACTTGAACTACATCAATTTCAATAAATACCGTAAAAACTGTTTTAAAAATGTTGGACCGGAAGTGTACAACACCCGCATTGCTTGTTGATTTAATACACTGAACCAAAAAAATAAGGGAACCCTTAGTAACTGTACGTTGTGTAATTCGTTGAGAACAAAAGGACGTAACAATGGTCAATGGAAACCAAAATAAGCCCTCTCTAGCTCTCCTCGTGTAACAGCCCACCTCCTGGTATCCCCTCCATGCTTGTAAGACTGTACTGGGAGACACAGCAAACCTTCTTGTGATGGAAAATATAGACGTGCCACCCTAAAGGAGCTGAATTATCAGTGCAACCTGAATGGGCTGCATGTACCGCCTCATGCTACTAGTATTGACAAAGACGCTATCAAAACACAAAACTTAGAAAAGAATCAGTCAATTGTCTGTGGCCACCACCAGCAAAACCATTATTTTGGGGGGTTGTCTTGCTGTTGCCTCTCCAGTGCACCTATTGTAACTTTCATTTGCACCAAACAAGATGTATTCACAATATGCTTATGCTTCCTAACTGGACAGATTAATATCCCCGTAGTTTAATTGACTTGGTGTTATATTGTGATAACTATGTGTTTGCTTAATATGTGTTTCCTTAATTATTCTCAGCAGTATAGTATTGGTGTTCTAATACATTTTGAAAAACATTTTCTTTTTTCTTTTGGATAGTTAATGCAATTGCATTTACTTGATTGATACTCACAAGTATTCTGAAACTATTGCACAGCAAAAAGAACGACATTAACATGTTCCTGAGTGTCAATTGAGTCCAATGTTCAGTTGCAACTTCCAACAGATGTATTTGTGAGACAACATCTAAAAGAAGATGATCGGTTTAAAATTATTATTCAGACTATTTACTTCCAGAACATATAACTTACACGTTTCGAACAGAAACAACTGGGATGCTATTTTATATGACACTGGCTTTACATTACACAGGATTTCAGAAAACCTCATGGCCATAATTTCTATCTGCCCCTAATATAAAGTCCAAGCTTAAATATAACAATCCCAAAAATATTTCATCTATATACAATAATGAAAATCCACAACTGGTTATAGCTAAACATACCACTGCAAAACACATTTAAAAACATAGACTTTATTTTCTGTAATATTGTCTATTGTCATGAGGTTTCCAAAATGTAATGAAAGCAGAGACTATGTGTGTTTGGGTTGTTACACTGACAGTTACTGGTGAAGCAGAACAGAACAGGGGAAGGTCAATACATAAAGGTGTGCCGTAGCCTGGAGACGGAATTGCATTGATGATTCACAAGCGCTTTACTTCTCTCAGCCCGGTACTGTTTGTTAGCATTTTGTTTGAATTTCTTTGCCGGACTGATATACAGTATAATCACAATGAGGGAGATGATCATAAACTGTGCATTTCCTGAAAGCTGTTAAGTGTTTTATTCAGTTCTGTTTAATTTGGGTAGCAAGTTGTCCAATTTCAGTTAGAATCATGTTTTCACAATCCGCTCCTTCTGTTGAGCCCTTTTAAAAAACACTAAGCTGATAATTAAAATATGAGACGCAGACAGGTAGTGCTGTAGCTTTGTTGACAACCTGATAAATGTCTTGCATGTTTGGAGAACTGGCCAGCATGTTGTTGCCATCATCTTCAGTACTGGCACGAACAATACAGCACTGTGCTCAGGCCAAATGGTTTATTAGCTGTAGAATGTATGTGTCTGATAAATAGACAAAAAAATTGGACTGCTTTCAGGTGATTTCTGGGGGATTCTTTTCTATTTTCTAAAGCCTATAGAGCATGTAGTTGGTTTTGAAACGTAGGTCCTGAATCTCAAGAGATGCACAAGCAAACATTGTTAGAAAGAAGATAAAGCTCATTAGACTCAGTGCTATAAAGCTAAGTCAAGATGGAGAACATTTAATGTCATTGTTGGTACATTAGTCATTTTAGGAGAAGGTGGTTATGTGGAGACGGGAGAATAATAAACAGTAGTGGCTCTTAACTAAGCTTAGATTTGTCTGTTCGTTTTAGCCTGGTTTCGATTGCCTCTGGCTTGTGATTACAGTTGAGGCAGAAACAGGTGTGTGTGTGTGTGTGTGTGTGGTGTGTGATTGCTAGAAAATGGAAACGTGATCTGTTTAACTCCATGCTATCTCGCAATCTCGCATGTTGACTGGCCCCTAGCAGAATCTACATGTCCTGAACGGACATCACTGAGGTCCTGATCCTGTCTCTTAAAATAAAGCTCAGAACGGCTTCAACTCTGCCAAAACACCGCAGAGACACTCACCAGCACCCACCTGGAGCTTAGTCTTACTGAAACAGATTTGTCGTATTGGCAGTTTAGACCCAACCACATTTACCAAAACATACAGGGTGACTTTTACTATTTTATCTGAACAATGCATTCATTGTATGCATTTTATGTGCTCAATGTAAACACATTGAATGAGTATGGATAGAGGTAGTAATGATAGATTCTCAATGTAAAATACCATATTTCTGAGAGTATCATGCAATGACCATAAACATTTGTAAACCTCCTTAATCAGCTTGCCATTCAAAGACTAATGCATTCAATCATCCAGCACTGCTGAAAGCTATTCCCTTTGCAGAGTGTCTCTGGGTAAATGGATGCATTGTTGATTACCTGTAGCCACTCTAAACACAAAGATGCAGCTGTTCAATGCCTCAGCCATGGTAGACAGGCTGTCCTTGAGAAAATAAAATCGGTGATAAGAAATAAAGATAGCTATTTGAAAGGTAGAGAAAGGTCAGTATATGTATGTCTCAAAATACTTGCAGTATTGTGCTGCCAAACTAGCTTGAAGACTTCTGGATGAAAATTGCACCCGATTTATTCGGGATGCCACTTGGGTCATCATATAATACTGACACTTGTCCAGATTATCAAAAAATACAAGAACATTTCATTTGTAACTTAACATCAAATAATAAGCACAAAGATCTGTGAACAGAGCGGTTAAGGTCTCTGTCACAGCAACTTTAGAGCAGTTACGTAATCTAAAATAGTAACATTCCAATTTCTTTCTGCGTGACAAATTAAAACATTCTGTTTTTCAAACACATCAGATTTGTTTTATATGTTACAAAATGTTTGCATTTAACTAAACATGTTGTAATACACAGACTGCTTCTGAAATGGTATAGCCCTCTAAAAGCTTAGATCAAATATAATAATCAGTACTGTAATGTAATAGAACATACATACCATGCATCAAACCAAACCAGGTAAAACTATTTATTGTGTTGCATAGCCTCCAGTATCATGTCATGAATTTACAAACAAACCAATTAATGTGACCTTAATGCTTTGTTATTTCTTTCTTTCTTTCTTCAGTGAATCCATTGCAGTATTCAAACATGAATAGCAGGCCTGTGTCTGGAAGGCTGCCGCTGTTTATCTTCAGGATCTCAAATTTCAACCATCCCGAACGTGGCTCTACTGACCTGGCTAGGAACAGATGCCTTCTTTATTCTCCTTTTACTGTTCCCATCTCTTTCTCAGGACATGGGTGAAGTAGCTTGCTAAATAGATGGGAAGAATGTGTGTGTGGGGGTACAGTAATGGAGTTTGGCATACCATTTAACCAACACACATACTATCCTATTTACTGTTACCCAGCCCTGCGTCAAAGAATGCTTTAAAAACGTGGTTATCCGCTTCTCATATGTCTAATTCTTCACCTCCTCTGTTCATGTGTGATAATAAGAGAGCTAGTAAATTAACAATGGGGGGGGGGGGTTTGTAAGAGACTTAGAGAAGTGACCTTTAAGCTTAAATTGTTTTGTAACCCCAACACACGTGCAGCCTTCTGCCCTAGGAGTTAATATTAATATATCTATTTTTATGTGTAGTCTTTTAAAAAGGTAATTTACACTGGATCAGAGACTAAACCTGCTAACTACACCCTGAGTGCTTTTGGACAAACACTGAGGTCTGCCTCTGGGCAGAGAAATAGGCAGGTGCAATTTCCTGTTCCCATTCACTGCTAGGTGAAACTGACACTGCCAGCCACATAAATATAGGAGTGACTAATGCACACAAAAGGGGGCCAGTATGCATGCTGGTGTGTTAGGTAGGATACCAATTGAACAATAGACTATGCCTTAAGTTTGTTAAACTATGCCGTTTGTTGGCTTTCTTAACTGGAATGTCTGAATATTTGACCGATTGTTTAAAGCGCCACACACGGCAGGGAACATATTAATCTGGCTATGAGCAGCTGAGAAATGCTGTTTCAATGGAGCATTGATTTTGTTGGATCATGTCTCCTGTCACCAGCACCTAAAATAGCAGTCTTCATGTAAAGCTTTGGTATGTCAGCAGCAGTTCAGACTTCAGTAGACCAACAGCCGTCGTTCAGTGGAAACATAGATAAAGAAAGATCCCTTCTTAAAGAGAGTTGATATAATTCTTGGTTTAATTCTTCTGGAGGACTAAAGTAATTTATGACATTAGCAGCTTATATATTATCGTAATATTATCTTTTCAAAAACATGGAGCAGATTGTATGCTATGCTGCATCCAGAACCAGGTGTGAAGTCATGAATAAGTAAAATAAATGTACAGTTCTTATGTTTGTAAACGAACTGTAGCAGTCAAAAACAATATTAATAGATTGCTTTTTATAAATATTCCCTTGCTGCATTAACAGGATGCCAGCTAGTGCTGCAAAATGTGCCAGAGGAAATGTCTATTTGTAGGCGGTATTATGGTTTAACATTTGGGAAAAGTCAGAGCTAAAGGATACATAGATATAGCACTCAAGTATATTGTTCCCATGTGATATGTGGCAATGTAAGTATCACCTTCTAACTTATGTACATTATAAACACAGGAGTCCCTACTCTATACATTCAATTTCGTGATAAATGGGAGAACACCCTTTAAACTACTGACATTCTTTAAAGTTGACATAAAATAACTTTGATTTTATTCTATAAAAAGCATTTTTTATCTTTGTTCACCTCTCAATGCCTGAATAGGGTTGACTGGTCTAAGCTGAAAAACTGGTCTAAGCCGAAAACCTCCAACCCAAGGTTCATTGAGGTCACTAAACTTATGCTCTGTCCCACTAGGTCGCTCATTCAAAAACAAGTGGCTGAAGAAAAAACTCAATAGATTAAATTACATTTAATTTAGGTTGGGTCAATCATTTAAATGTGTAAAATTGTAATGTGTTGTTTGGAAGACATCTGTTTTAAGAGTGGCCCACCAAGCACAACTTCAAACATGAATAAGACACTTTAACATTTATTACAACAGTTTGTTTAATATACAAAGCTACAATAGCTCAAGGAATAATTGGTTATATTAAACATGTTCAATTAAATTTATTTTAGACTTTGTTGGTTCTCTAAGTAACTCCAAGAAGGCACAAGTTCCAGTCCAGTAATTCAATCTGTTGAACTATGTGGGCTTAGAGGGCTAAGAGTGACTTTGAAGAAATAAAAAAAAAATAACAAGCTTAATGTGTGATTCCAACAAATATCCAACTGCCAAAATACCAGAGGTAAATGGATTACATTATTTTATGATATGCCATGTCAATCTCAATCGCCAAATCTCAACGCAAACCTCTAATACCAATAAAATATATTCCACAAGGAAAACTGATTCTCAATTACCAGGTGTTTGCATGTCAAAAGTGCATTATTGCTCGGTCGTGCTGATAAAATGCCAACAACGTCTGGGCATGCTCCTGATGAGACAGCGGATGGTGTCCTGGAGGATCTCCTCCCAGACCTGGATCAGAGCACCCGTGAGATACTGGACCGTCTGTGACGCTACTTGGCAGCATCGGATGCATTCATTACATCCCAGAGGTTCTCAATTGGATTCATATCTGGGGAACGTGAGGGGCAGCCAAAACATAAATGCCCTTGTCATCCAGGAACTGCCTACACACAGGTTACATGATTCTAGGCAATGTCCTGCTTCAGGAGGAACCCTGAGCCCACTGCACCAGTGCAAGGTTGACGTTGGGTGTCTCTAGACTCTTTGAACCTGCTCTCATTTGTGAAGAAAATGGGTCGCCAATAGCACACCTGCCAATTCTGGAGCTGGACTACCTATGCAATCTGAATGGGCTGCAGGTGCCTTCTCCTGCAATCAGTAGTGACAAGAACACTAGTAAAACTAGAGAAGAATCAGTCCAGAAGGATTAGGAGAGAGCAATTGTCTGTGGACAACACCTGCAAAACCATTCCCTTTTAAGGGGGTTGTGTTGCTTCGCCTCTCCAGTGCACGAGTTGACACTTTAATTTGCCCCAAAACATGTGACATTGTTTCACAATCACTTATGCTTCCTAACTGGACAGACTGATATTCCTGAAGTGTAATTGACATTGGTATTATTAACATATACTCTGTCTTGCTAGTAGTTTTGGTAGCGGAATTGCAATGTAAAGTACAAAAAGCACAAATGAGTCAGGAAAAGAGGGAGTAAGCAGGTATTATGAGGTAGTTGTTTATGGATGAAGCTTTCCTTTGTGAATGGGACACATTATAGATAAAACGAAATGTAGGTTTTGTTTCTCACATTTTCAAGGTTGTTCATCTAGCTCAAAGGTATTTCATTACCCTCAACTACATACTTCAGGGAAAATTGGGTCACAACAAACGCAGTCCTTGTTAACAGAGCATGTAAATAAATAGACAAACACCCACTTTGAACTAATCAGAAAAACAATTATACCCCCATTAAAAATGGTGCAGTGCACTGCTGTGAGGATGACAAGTAATTTCTAACTCAGTTTCATTGTCAGAGTCTCAAATGGTAACCTATTTCCAATTTAGGGCAGCAGTTTTGACCAGGGTTTTGTTAACAAGTAGTACACTATATAGGCATATGGGTGCTATTTGGAACAGACAGATTGTATGTCCCAGAGCATCATCCAGTTGAGAAGATTAATGGAGCTTTTCAAAGGGATTTGCAAATGCTACCTATCAAATATTACTGTATGTTGCGTCAAACTCTTCCTCATTGCTAACAGCAGGGCGTCTTTCAAGGCAACATTATATTCCTATTCATTAATTCAATTGTCTCTTTCTGATCTAAATCCGATCATTTGATTCCAGTATGTTTTTCTCCTCTGAATGTAAGTATGCATAAATCCCGCTGAGATGTGATGCATTTTCGAAGAAAACAGGAAGTGTACACATGTAAAGTATTTACATGTAATCATTCGTAGTTGTAAAATATGTCATTTGCATTTCATGTTGGGGTTTACTGTGCAATTTTTCAGGGCCTCTACTTGTGTCCTGGTGTATGTAACACTGGATCACTCAAATGTTGTGGAGTTTATTACCTGGTACGGATTTATAGGATCCTTTGTCTGCATGGTGGAAGTGCCACCATTAAATCTAACTTGATTTAGGAACATCATTGAACGGTGCAGAAATTCAGCACATCATTTTTTGAAGCCATCAAAATATAAGATCAGAATGGAATGGGTTTCTCGGCTGAAGGAAAATCACCAGCATGCTAAATCAATTTCTATATTAGGATGAATTTTGAATTTTGCTGAAAAGAGGACTCATAGTAATATGGGCATGTTGTAATAAAATGTAAGGGAATGATGATCATGCCTTTTTTACTGGAGGGAGCTGTGATAAGAGAAAAGACCAAGCTAAAATGGAGGACATTTTACCATTTTGCCCTGCTTTAAGGGAGATGAAAAATTCCATCTGCATTGCAGCAGCAAATCACAATTCATTCTCAATGGAGCTATTCGTTTCATCTCAGGATGAGCTTGGAGACCATAACGACTAAAGTGTGCAAAATAAAATGCTTGGGCCAGAGAGGTGTTGACTACAGAGTAGTAAGTGGCAGGTCTGGAACAGTGTGTTTGTGTATTCACGCCTGCCTGCATGTTTGTCTGCCTGTTTATACATGCATTTGTTAGTGCACCATTGTATGGGTTATTTTTTCAATGTAGCTGATCTCTCTTAATTGGTAGACTTCATAAAACCCTTCACAATTCTGGCACGTTGAATAGTGCACGTGACAAACACCCTGCTAACATGGTCCTGTCCTAATATTTATCCTGCTTGTCCCTTTAACGTTTTCCTTCCCCCCATTGACTATGCTGTGATTCAGATATGCTTAGCAAACCATGCCCATCACAGATTACACGGTACATAAACTGTAATACCCAACTCGTGCATTTCAAGCATTATACTTTTATCCTTAATGATGGCCAAGTTGTTGATAACATACTGTTTTCAGGTTCCATTTGGCAACATGACTTTGGAGCAGGGGACGCAGGCATCTGGTTGAG
The DNA here is from genome assembly GCA_016801125.1 of Novumbra hubbsi. Lineage (NCBI taxonomy): Eukaryota > Metazoa > Chordata > Actinopteri > Esociformes > Umbridae > Novumbra > Novumbra hubbsi. The sequence goes on from JACXGK010000711.1 coordinate 19,316, forward strand.
CAGCTGTGCGGTTATAATTGCTACAAGACTTAAACGGCAACCACAGGACCTCGGCTACATGTATTAGATGCATGTTTAGTGGGCCAGGAGGAAAACACGTACTTTATGAAGTGTCCATAGATTTTTGCTTGATGTGATCATGCATCTGCACCCTCAAGGTTTAATGTGTGATATACAACTCTTGTGCCACTACAGAATGCCCACTCTGGAACCTGAATTTGACTGCATGCACCATTTAATGAAAGAGTTGTACAGTAACTTTACAGTACGGATGGTTTATTTTCAGATAAAATCATTAGCTAACAATTTGCTAGTATGGTGTGTAATGAAGTCAAAGCAATGCTCTCAAAGATCTAACAGTGTGTAAAGTGTGCAAGATGGAAGCAACTATCAAAAGAACTAAGGCATTTTTAGCTGTATGTAAATTGTTTCGTCATTAGTATTCACATCATCACAATCAATGGGAATCGGGAAGTAAGACTGTGCTTTTAATTAACCTATGCAAATCATGTTGTATCCTTACTTTTTGTATTATTTCGAGGAACAGAGCGTTTACCTCTTGATAAGGATTAGCTAGATTTCTTAATAGTGATCTCATCCCTTGCTACTTTTTTCTAGACAACTTTCCCTCTGAAGAACCTATAGACAAAGCGTCTTAAAATGTCCCATGTTGACATTCCTAGAACGTATACTTAAATGAGCTATTAAGCTACTTTTAATTGGAAATGTATTCGGCCGGTAGCAACCAAAAATAATAATAATATGCAAATGGATGATTTCCTTAAGAGTCACAATGGATTAGTTATGGTTGTGATACTGACGTTATTAAAGCTGTGTGGCATCATTATATTATTCTCAGGCAAATTATCCTACACAGAATTGTATTTCTGCTTTATCAAAACTTGTATAAATGATAATGCCCTTGAAAGTTTGACGTTTAAAGGAGTGACGCCTTCAGATGCCTTAACCTTGTATCTGAAGCACAAGGCATGTTTAGAACATAGAAAACGCAATATTATACCTATGTGGTTACATATGACACATGCCATCATCCATAGTTACCTGAGAGAAAAACAAGATATCATTACAGGCCATTAGGTACCCCTCTGAAGCATAGCTACAGTGACCTGGGATGTCATGGCTTCATAAATGCCTCCCTATTCCCTAATGCACTACATTTGACAAGGGCCCAAAGAGGTTTTGTGAGGATACAATCATATGGGTAACATTTGAAATGCAGCCCATAGCTTCCCTCATACAAACAGGTAGCTTAGCACTGAGCTGAGAAGCATCCACAGCTGGACACATTTTGATGGCCTGAAACCTCTCCAGCCGTGGGCCCTCCTGCAAGCACCTCAATAGCAGGTTACTGGCTAGTAAGTATGGCTTTAATTCACATCCCAGTCATTCCACAGTAGCACTGAAACTGTGCTGCTCCGTCCTTTAAGATTAGGTGCTTCTACAGTAAAATAAGAGCTGTTCTCATCGGGAGGCCTTGCACGATTCCTCTGAATTGGATTGCTGTTGAAGAAACACTGTAATAATGATGGGGCCCATTCCCCTCCGCTCTCTCACTCTGCTAGTGCTTCCTAAGAGAGCCTGGATCATAGTGAGGCAACAGTGTGCATTATTGCTCTTCCTTGATGGTAATCGTTGTGACAATCTGTTCATTTCAGGAAAGATAAATAAATAATTTTTTACACCATTGCTTACACCATGGCTCTGAGCCTTGTAAGACGTGGACAATAATTTCCTTGTAAAGCACCAGTCAAGTGGAAGATTATATCCATATTGCATTTTTGTTCTTCAGGCGCCCAAGAGAGAGCAGGGGAAAGAAAATACTGCTGTGTGTAGCTGCCGTTTGATTCCTGCAGGCAGGGCTTCTTTCAATTCCATTTTCTTTAGCTCTGCTCTGATCTACTCTCTATTAAAAAGACTCACTCAAATCTAGCAGAGTAAATTGCATCAAAATATTTTTTTGTACCATTTAAATGCGCCCGTTCAGTCGGTACAGTGTGGCAGGTTCTGATTTTGGTTTAATTTTAAACCCCTTACTCCCCACGTCAGTTAAAGGGAAGGCTTACTAGTATTACATGATGCCATAATCAACCTGTAAAGAGAGGAGGCCTGAGTTGACTTAATAAAAAAATGCTATTACTGTACATTGGATTTTCCTCTAGTATTGCTTCACTTTCTCCTTTTGGCAAAACATTCTGGTTAAAATTAGTTTTTGGCCTTTTGTAGTTCGGAAAATCATGTATACACTTGCATGAAATTCTTGAACATGAACTTACAGTTAATGCCACAAAAAAGGAAACAGAACATTAAGGTTGCAACCCACATGTCCACATTGAAATAATAGTTAGCAATGCAGTCAATGTTAAAATAATTTCATGTTAAATTCACATTTATATATGCTACACGAGCCTTGAAAAAAAATATTAAGGGGAGATTACTTTTCTTCTCATGATGCTGAAATGATGTAGTCAGTAGGCATATCCATATACTTGTCAGTTATTGCAGTATTATGCAAATGCATACCCTATAAATAGCCATGAGTCAAACCTCCTCACTGAGATTGACATACAAAACCATGTTCTTTGGAATTGGATATGAATCAAAATATACAACATACAGTGGGGCAAAAAAGTATTTAGTCAGCCACCAATTGTGCAAGTTCTCCCACTGAAAAAGATGAGAGAGGCTTGTAATTTTCATTATATGTACACTTCAACTATGACAGACAAAATGATTAAAAAAAATCCAGAAAATCACATTGTAGGATTTCTTATGAATTTAATAAGTATTTGGTCAATAACAAAAGTTTATCTCAATACTTTGTTGTATACCCTTTGTTGGCAATGACAGAGGTCAAACGTTTTCTGTAAGTTTTCACAAGGTTGTCACACACTGTTGCTGTTATTTTGGCCCATTCCTCCATGCAGATCTCCTCTAGAGCAGTGATGTTTTGGGGCTGTTGCTGGGCAACAGACTTTCAACTCCCTCCAAATATTTTCTATGGGGTTGAGATCTGGAGACTGGCTAGGCCACTCCAGGACCCTGAAATGCTTCTTACGAAGCCACTCCTTCGTTGCCCGGGCGGTGTGTTTGGGATGATTGTCATGCTGAAAGACCCAGCCACGTTTCATCTTCAATGCCCTAGCTGATGAAAGGAGGTTTTCACTCAAAATCTCAAGATACATGGCCCCATTCATTCTGTACTTTACACGGATCAGTTGTCCTGGTCGCTTTGCAGAAAAACAGCCCCAAAGCATGATGTTGCCAACCCCATGCTTCACAGTAGAGATGGTGTTCTTTGGATGCAACTAAGCATTCTTTTTCATCCAAACACGACAAGTTGAGTTTTTATTAAAAAGTTATATTTTGGTTTCATCTGACCATATGACATTCTCCCAATCTTCTTCTGGATCATCCAAATACTCTCTAGCGAACTTCAGACGGGCCTGGAAATGTACTGGCTTCAGCAGGGGGACACGTCTGGCACTGCAGGATTTGAGTCCCTGGCGGCGTAGTGTGTTAATGATGGTAGGCTATGTTACTTTGGTCCCAGCTCTCTGCAGGTCATTCACTAGGTCCCCCCGTGTGGTTCTTTTTTGGGGATTTTTGCTCACCGTTCTTGTGATCATTTTGACCCCACGGGGTGAGATCTTGCGTGGAGCCCCAGATCGAGGGAGATTATCAGTGGTCTTGTATGTCTTCCATTTCCTAATAATTGCTACCACAGTTGATTTCTTCACACCAAGCTGCTTACCTATTGCAGATTCAGTCTTCCTAGCCTGGTGCAGGTCTACAATTTTGTTTCTGGTGTCCTTTGACAGCTCTTTGGTCTTGGCTATAGTGGAGTTTGGAGTGTGACTGTTTGCGGTTGTGGACAGGTGTCTTTTATACTGATAACAAGTTCAAACAGGTGCCATTAATACAGGTAACGAGTGGAGGACAGAGGAGCCTCTTAAAGGAGAAGTTACAGGTCTGTGAGAGCCAGAAATCTTGCTTGTTTGTAGGTGACCAAATACCTTTTTTCCACCATAATTTGCAAATAAATTCATAAAAAATCCTACAATGTGATTTTCTGGATTTTTTTTCTCATTTTGTCTGTCATAGTTGAAGTGTACCTGTGATGAAAATTACAGGCCTCTCTCATCTTTTTCAGTGGGAGAACTTGCACAATTGGTGGCTGACTAAATACAATTTTGCCCCTCTGTATGTGGCTTTTTTGCAAGATACTACTTACGTCATCACCTAACAGGTAATTGAGGTAATATAACATGATTATTTCACCATTTGAACATATTGGTCAACATCTGCTCTATGATATATTGCATTAATCACTCATGATTTACCTTATTAATAGGTAACGCATTGTACATCGATAAAAACAGGCCAGATCCGTCGAGGCATGGACTGTATTTCTGAAGGTGGAGCCTTCAGACTTGTTTGTCTAGCACATCATACAGATGCTCAATTGTATTGCAACAAAGCTTAGGTAGGTGGTACGTGTCAAAGTATGTGTCACAGCCACATGAATGGCAAGACCCAAGAATTACCAGCAGAACATTGCTCAAAGCACCACACTGACTCTGAGGGCTTACCTTCTTCCCATAGAGCATCCTGAGGCCATGTGTTCTATGGGTAAACGAAGCACATGCCCCCGGCCATCCACATGAGGACGCAAATGTGAATTATTAGACCAGGCCACCAACACCCATTGCTCCGTGGTCCAGTTCTGATGCTCACATGCCCGGTGTAGGCACTTGGATAGGGGTTACTGCGGCTACGCAGCCCCATACAGTGTGGACCCCAATGAAAATGTACTACAGAGCCCAAAAGACTAGAGACAACCCGGCTTATATAGCACACGATTTAATTATAAGCCATGTCAAAATGTAGAAGAGCAAGACACTTGTTTAGAACTGAAACAGTCATAATTACACAGTGGCATTCATCTCTTATAAAATTATCTTATTTATTCCCCCCACCAGGAACCCACCCAGGGGCAAATATTTCAGATAAAATATTTTGAAAAACCCCTGCTCAGACAAATACTACAGAACAGCCCAGAACAGTACTACAGAACAGCCTGAAAGGCAAATAACTAAAAGTCTGTAGTTTGATTGAATACATAAAGGATTACAATTAAATTCAGAACTAGACTTGATCTCAGCCCATGAACTTCTATATCTCCAACAGTCCACTCAAAAGGAAGTCTGTTTGAAGGCAACCCTCCATGGCTCGAGGCATACACTACAACAAGGAATCTTCTCTCCACTTAATTTGTACATGTTTGACAAGGCCTGTCTACTCATGTTTATAATCATATCTCTGGGTGGAAAGAAGCCTCTCAGTTTGTTACATGTCAACCACCTCATAGGTCTAAACCATGCTGTCTGACTGCTAGTAAGGATAATGCAGCAATGAAGAAACATACAGCTCTGGAAACAAAATAAGAGACCACTACACTTTTTTCTTTTGATAAGGAAAGTTTTGAGTGTGGAACAGAAGAGTTCATCTCGCAGGGGTCTCTCAAAACGAACCCCTCTGTTCCTTACTCAAAGTTTTTTGGTAAGGTGCAGTGGTTTCAATTATTTGCGCTACAATGCCTTGAAATTGTCTGTAGTGCATGCCTAGAAATGCTTATGTCCAATATTGAAGATTTTTAAAACAGGTATTGCTTTGATAAACCTGTCTGAATGAAAAGCCAGGCAAAGTGCGTGGCCGTTCTGACAATTGTTTTATATCGTGATTGATTTTCACAATTTACTTTTAATTATGTCCCTCTAATATTGTTAAAAGGACAACAACGACTGGCTACAAGAAGGCTGTGCTGATTGATCTTTCATGCATGTAGACATATTAAGAAACGTCCACATGAACTGGCAGTATGGCGGATGAGGACCTGGTGCCGCGCGGCCGTGGTTCGGCTACGCACAATCAAACATTTCTTGAGGGAAAGTTATTCGGCAATGTTGTCAGGTAACGGTGCGCTCTTCCGGAGATAATTACGACATCTTTTCAAGCACCTGTAAAGGAAGCATCCGAGAGTGTTTCACTCAGGTCGGTAGTGCTCCACTCATCTGTATCCCACAAGGTGTCTAAACATAAACAGTTATCACCGACCGAAACATTAGAGCAGTCAAACGATGGAAAGAGGTGATGGAGGCGGCCACAATCCACTTCCAAAACTATGGAAAACCTGGGATTTATATACAACAATGCATATTTTTTGGAAATTGAAAAGGGCACACCTTTGTGTTGTTTATATTTAATTAATGCAATTTCTCAGTACTTGTGTTATTTAATGTGTATCTATTGACTGCTGTTTGCAAATTCTATATTTAAAATAAAGTTAAAGTGGCCATTTAATGACTATTATGACAAATTATTCTTTGTTGCAATAAAATTTTGCTAATTAAATGTGTTTTAAATTGTACAAATAGATAAATCCATAGGCTTGTTCCAGTCTGGATATTCTCTATAATACATCTCAACATTGGGAAGATCATGATTCAGATCGTAGATTGTAATTGTGTTATAAGATTGTCATATGATATTTTTGGAAGATCGCCCACCCCTAGTTGAAGAGTTATCAAAATATTAAAAGTTTACAGTTGTAAAACTGCAGTTTAGCAAATTCCTGTTGCAAAAATGTTTTGTCTTATTGCGTGTAGAGTATTTATTCAGTCATCCAAATAGCTTGTATGGATGTCTAATTGTCATTTTGTGACAAAAAACAAAGTCTACTTCAAAAGTCTGGATTTCCTACATATATTTATACTATGGACAAGCTGTAACAACAATGACATTTTATATAACTTTTGCTATTTTTTGCCTCAGGGCCAATAGTTCTGGAGAGCACTGTATTTGTTACTCATTGGCAATAGACCATGTGATGTCATTTCACACCACCTAATAAAAGTAATGTGATGTCATACCCCTGGCCTCATAACATGGCTTTCAGCCAATCATCATTTCAGACAAAACCAATTAGCTTAGACAGTTTAAAAAAAAAAATGAACAAGTAGTCAGAAATACCAAGTCCGTATAACACATTTATTGAAAAAGCAATCAATCCCCTCTGGAATGTGTGGTGTCAAAAAAGCCCCAGTTAAAGGCTGCATCTAAGTACAGTTGTTGAGTCGTTTCTAAGAACATCCCTTAACCATGGAATTCTGGCCACATACCACACTCCTTTGGACCATAATGCTTAACAAAGATACCACAGGTTTAAGCCAATCAACATCTGGGAGCTAAACTGTGTGGTACATTATTGCTTTTAGACCATATTTAACCACAGTGTAAAAATCAAGTGTAATGTATAAAATGGAAAGGAATAACACCAACAATACATTGACAATGTATTTATTTTCTGACAGTGTATTGAAGTCCATTAAAATGTATAGTGACAAATACACCAAGAGACAATTTTCTTCTGAAGAAATAGGTCACAGATTCAATTACAGTCACTGAAGCATGGACTCAATCTATCATGCCAAATTAAGTGGATTTGAGCAACCTACTTTTCTTTCTGAATTTTATAGACATATTCAGTCTAGTGAAGAGAGAATCTGCAGAGAGAAACTGAATTACTGGCCTTTAATTTAAAGCCGTTTCAAATGGTATGCACATTGCAAAATAATTTTCTCTTAACTCCAGCTTCTAAGTTTATCTGTCTTGAAAGCCAAACTCCTCACCTTTTCTTGATTATTATTATACTTTCTGGAATTGCTTAGTCACCTATGCAATTTAGCTGTATATTTTCATTAACAACTGCAATGCTACAAAATAAAAAGGCTGTGTAAAATGAGCCCCTATGTACACTGATAAATAACCACTGGAAAACGGTTAACATTTATTTTTACGTTTCTTTTATCTTTCTTTATTATTATTGCAAGGATAGATTATCAGTCAAATACAAAACAGTTTATTATCTGACAAATACCAACAGTATATGAATACTGTTGATTATTAGCAGGATAAACTTTTTGTTAATAAACCAAAACATACTGATTGATACAAGCACTTTACCAATCTAATCAATTCAACTGCAAACACGTACTTAAAACAACATAACCTTCAACTTTGTATCCTTCATGAATAAAGCTGATTAGATTGTCTGAATTCTACTTGTGGTTACACAAACATTGGGAAGACGATGACTCATCTGGCCTGATTTCTGACTGATATTCACCCTGGGCAAATCCAATCTATTGTTGTCATAGTCTCATCCCAAATCCCCCTTTCCTGCCGACTCAAAAGAGGGCTGAGTCCATGTTCTTTTATGTGTAGTCAAAGTGTACCAACACTGACCATCTCTGGAGACCCTCATCTTTGTCTCAGTTAGTCTGCAGTTGATTCCTCTGCATCAGCCGTAGCCTTTGGTATAGTATTTTACATTAGAAATTGGTCTCCTGTTAGGGATTACTGGGAAATGTTAAACTTTTGGTAGAAATACTTTTAGCATTAAACTCAGCTCATATTATTCTGTGGCTTGTTTGATCTTAAGCTTGTATAGTGGTGGATATTCTCTTCAGAAGAAAACTCCCATAAAGCAGCCTTTAATAATTCATGACACCAGATTTAGATTTGTGCTCCACTGCTCAGAAACTACTGACAATTCTACACTACATTACTTTTTGGAATAAGCATGGGTCTACTATTTCAGTTTGATATACAGTTCAGCAGGTTTTTAACAGCCATTGCATATGGACGCATACCCATTTTAAATGGATTGGATGAAAAAGTAAATGACTTACCAAGAAATTGTAATGTGTGTTCAGTCCATTATTACTGTATGATTTAGACACCTTCTACATTATATTCAACTATAGAGACTGAAATATTCAGGGAGCCTAGGAAATCCCTAAATCCTTTGAAGCATTAACAGCAAGTAGACTATGTCAGTGAAGATCACAGACACGGTGGTACTATGTTGGACTATAGGCTTCAGTAGAACCAAATGGTGCACATTTCAATTCAGACCCATGTAGTAAATTCAGTAGTATCAAATTGCAATGGCTATTTACACCTTATCTTGTGAGCCAAACTAACCCTGTTACATGTACATAATATCGCTTTAGGCAATTAGTTAAATTAAATTCAGTATTGTTACAAAGATATGAGTGTCTGCTAAATGACTAAAATGTTATCTCTTAATTCTGAACCATATTACAAGGAAACAGTTAATGTTCAAGCCCCTCAACTATGTCTCTGTATGTATCATGTTTGATTTCAAAATGTAAAGGACAATCCAACTTGGAAGGTGAATATAGTGCCTACATTGGTATGCTGTCAGGAATGCTACTTGGTGTGCTCCAGTTGCATTTTAATAGAATATACATGATTGAGCAATGGGCACCAGCCGGTTGGCTTTTCCTAGAACTAATGCAATGTAAATGGAGCAAAATAATCTGCACTAATATCTGTTTACATATGCATCAAGTGTTCTGTGTTGGGGTTCCACTGCATGGAAAGTATAACCTAGGTAATTGATTTCACCGGGTTCATTAAGCCCAATTTGAATGTCAGATGGACTGGAAATTAAAGTTGTTAATTAGTTAAATCTTGTTTTAGGGAAATTCCTTTCACATATAAACTTTGTGATACCTCCATGCTATGTTATACAAAATTATATTGTGGAATTCTTTTGCACTAAATATGATGTTAATCATGATTAATAATTTCCAGTGCAAACACCTCATCTAAAGAAGAAAAAAGAAAAGCAGGAAATGCTCTAATGTTTATGTTTATGCTTGAACTCCACTTTGGAACGTAATGGTCAATCTCTATGCTGCTTTAAAACATGCAGGCAACAGTTTGTTGACAATGCAGGCTACAGGTATAACATACCTTAGACTGATTCTTTACAAAACCCTGGCAATAAGGTACTGATTTCTACCAAGTTCACATTATTTCATCTATTTCATATTTCTATATCTATTTTTTATATGTGTGCCTACATAGATGAGGATTTATTCATTTATTTTGTTTTGTTTTCCCCATCATACTGGGAAAGTGTTTGCAAGTACTGCAAATATGTGTAATGATCACCAGAGTAACTTTATACCTCAACGTTTTTAAGAAGGTAATGGTAAAACTGGTTTTAATGTCAACATTTAAATCGAAGGATTTTGCTGATATAGCAAGCCATACACTTGCTACTACACAGCTAGCACATACAGGTGGTTGAGAGAAAGACTGCTGTTAGTTTATGTCAGACGGAGCATTAAAGACATATTTGTGAGTAATTTGAATGTAATATAAAGACAGTAAATGTTTTATTTGAATACTTTAGCGTGTGTACATGTGCAAGTGTAGCTTCTTTTTATTTTATGAGATTGGTAATCCATAGAATGAGTCTACTGAGGTACAAAAAGGAAATTAAACCCCAGTGGATTTAAAGGGATGTTTATCTTATATAGCCATTGTTTAATGTCTAGAACACAGTTGGATGACTTCCTATTACCTTATATATATGGGAAATACATTACTCAATTAATTATTCACTACCATTGATGGATGAGTCTTGAGATTTCAATTGTGTATGAAGTGGATGAGCAACCTTTCTTTCACACTTGAAAGACAGCTCTGTTTTTGTTTATTGTACAAGTATCTTCCCTCTCTCATAGGAAAGTAACACTAGCATCACGCTTGTGAAGTGGCAACATTTTTGCCATTAACTTAAACAGTTCTGCCAATTTTCCTGAAACATTATTTGAGGGAGAGGCAGGATCCCACATTGCTCTCAAACTTAAGTATCTTACCTCGCCTTTTATAGGCCCTTGACTTTTTGTGAAATTTGTGAGAAAACACATGCGCAATCATTTTCACTGATTGTCTGAGACTTTACCATACGTGTCTGTCATCACATGGGCGTGATTGAGTTTGGTCATGTCATGATGCAGATTGATTATGTTATGTTTTTGCTAGCTGCACCACTTTTATATTTTATTGTATTCAGCAGAATCTGAATACATCTGATGTACGCTATTACGGTAACTGCGTTACCAGAATGTGTCAATTACAGATGTCATAGTGACATCTGTCTCTTTAGGTGGAGAACCCACCATGCATTTTTTTGCTCACTTTCAAAGCAAATACTGTTATGATATCAGGTCTCTACACATTTGCAAACATTATGAAATTAAAACAACTGACAGAGGAGTAAACAAGCTAAAGATGGGAACATGTCTAATTGGCCTTGATGGTGGCACAGTGTGTAGACTGATGAACTGCGGAAATGATGCTTGCAGCTTTAATTTATGTTTGGTTTCCTTTGTTATCCTCTCTCCAAACTGACACAGTCGGTGCAGTTACAAATATAACGCAAATTCCTAGTTAGTAAACAATGTGGCATTGGTATCAGCTATCTGGGGTTTCTGCACAGGACTGACAACCAGCTACATTGTTTGTGATCATTTCAGTTGGTATGTCAGAGATTGGACAAAGGCAAGCTGCAGATACAGAGAATGGGCACGTTGGTTAAATTCTAAAATCATAAAACTTTGAAATGCAATATATAGAAATCAACCATTGGCATTTCTAATGTGTGCATGAGGGGCACACAACATAATAATAGTGGAAGCAGGCCGGCTGCTGGATATTCCATAAAAGAATTCCAGGAATCATCCCCAATGGAATGTTCTGAGGCCTATATTACGGTGTCTGTGCTGTGGTGACACATAGTCCACCCTTACCACAACAAGGCTAGACGAGTCTGTCTCACCAGTGTCCTAGATTTGTAATGACTAGCTGAGGTCTATTCACAGTTTTGAATGCATTCCCATCTGTGAAATGCCATACAAATGAAATCTAATACCATGCGATTAGATTAAGTCATTCGACTATTAAGGCCATCAATGAGGTATCGAAAATATTTTATTGCTGAATTTAATGAAGCTGTACTTTGTCCATTTAGATTTCTTCACATTTGCGTACTCCAGACCCAGTGAAATACGGTTATTCTGCAGGCTGATTTCCACATGTTTATGCAAGATGGGAGAGTATAAGCCCATTTTATAACTCTCATTAACCAAATGTTAGTAACAGAGGTATTGGAGCCGTAACTGAGTGCTATATCAGGTAGTGTATGTAATGAGTAACCATAAAATGCTTCAGCAACATACAATACATAAGATTAATGATAGTTGCAGGTTTGTTAACCCCAAAACCCACATTATATTCTAATTAATATTACTACAGGAATGTATATTTAAGTAGCTTTCCAAATGCTTTCTATGACAAAATGCAGACCAAGCTATGGTCTTGGGAAAAATGTTTTTTATGTAGTGCAATTGAAATGATTTGTATTATCTGTATGTATATCATGTAGCATGTGAGGCAGTATTCATGCATGTTGCTCAGTTGTGTACTAACAATTAATTAACATATATTGCTTTTTCTATGTTTTGCTGTTGGCTTCAAGCTCTTCGCTACAGCTCAGTGGCCCAATTTCTGTACTATAAATGGTGCTGCGCCAGTGCCATCTAGTGGAACTTGTGAGAAATAACTAAAGACAATGAGAACTATATTTGGTCTGTTTCCCATCTACATTTTTCAAGTTTAATCATAAAAAATAAAAAATAAACTGCTCAACCATAAACATTCCGTTGTTGGTTGGTCATATGTATTGTTATTCATCAGTTCCATCTTAAATGTAAACCTTTCTAAAAGTGTTTTACCGATCATGTATGCCATCTAGTGGTCATCCTACAATATTATCCTGATGTAAACAGATGATAGCCATTTTGAATAGCTTAGGGTTTAAATATAGGCCCTGTCTGCCGATCCTTAAGCTACTGCCCTGTCCCGCATCCCATCACATTCATCCCCAAGAAAAGTGTAGATTCCGTTCTGGACATGTGATTCTTTACCAATAATTAAAGCACACAATATTGTGGTCTTAATTCCATTTCTCACAGTCAAACTTAAATTATAAGTCTTTAAGTATTACAGGTTAAACATCTACATTGGGAACATGCTCAATTCCTCTACTTTTCACACAGTCTCAATATTTTGTCTGATGTTAGTATGATTGAAAAAAGGCTCAAAAAGTGGCTTAGGCCAAAATGACCAAAGCAATCACAAGTGTGTAACATATTTCAGAGAGAAACTAACCTTAGGCCTGCTACAGTAGACTAACTGATACATAGCCTAACCATTGTGTTAGTTTAGTAAAATAAGCAACAAACAAACCATCTGTTTTATTCAAGTCGCAAGTCCCTGTTTTTTTTATTGTATTAAATTGTTTAAGTAGCTAAAAGGAACTTAACATTAAGTGACAGGAAAGGACTGGTGTATTGTGTCAATGGTTTGCGGGCAACATGTCCCAGTGTCAGTACAAATCTGTTGCAGAGAAAATAAAAAAAGGTTGGAGAAAATCAATAACATTTTGGGAAACTACTGTTAAACCATGTATTCACTACTAAAACCAAGGATTTTAGGTGAGCAGGAACAGTACACAGGGGCGGACTGAAACAAAAATGCAGGCCTTGAATTTGACACCAGAAAAAACATGTGGGACGGAAATTAGATTTGTATGGGGGGGGGCAAGTTCTACCAACCAATATCGATTAGTAACTTCAGCACTATGGACGGAAAACGAAACAATGATAGCATGCATGGCTTCCTAAGGCTAAATAAAAGCAAACTACACAGATGTCAATCCAAATCTTAAGGTTTTACTAACTACATTTGTTACACATTCTTTGTAGTTTAGTGCCCACGTCACTACAAAATGCGTATCTCTGATGGCATTTGCAGTTCAAGGCAAGAAAGCGACATTCCCGACGGTTATTAGTTAAGTAAAGGCTCTATAAATCCAGAACGGTATTTTATACGCTATGCCTGCCATACTTTGTTTGAGTAAATTATCATTTGTGATGTTTAGGCTACGTTTGTTTCAAACAGAGCTAGTAAAACCCCCAGTTATCGGCATAGCCAACAACACTACCAGCAGCAGTGTATGGAGGCCGTGTGTTTTACATCTAGCCTTTCAGTGTTATCCTCCCGCAATTAAACCACCTTCAAATAACCTCACCATGACACTGGAGCTATAGGCTGTTTCATTCGACTGACCCAGCCCATATTCACAGTAACAGTAATCTTCATCGGTTGGAATAACGTGATTTAACACTGATCACAGAAACAAGAATACCCAATCCCAATGTACCCACTAAACCCTTGAAAGCCCTGAACAATCACAGACTTAATTGACGTCACCATGTAAGTGATTGAGCGCAAGAGGCCGCAAGGGCTCAAATGCTATAGATAGGAATGGGAGAGGACCAATGGGACATGAGTAATGGGGTTGGATACAAACTACATGCAGTTTTGGCTACATGAACCATCAGTGAGCTTTGTGTTTATACTCAATTTTTTTTAACCATGCTGACGTCAGAGTCGGTTGCGCCTTTCATGCTTGTTTAGCGTTCTTCTCTTATTAGGAGGTTTTGCAGTGATTTTTCTCTTGCTTCCGGGCTTCCTCGAGCAATTCCCTCAGAAAAGGTCTGCAGAAATGCGAAATTACAAAAAAGGCGCATAAAGTTCTCAAAATGTCTGCGAGGGAGAATTTGACAGTGGGACAGCACAAAGACCTCACAGACTAAACGAGAACGAGCTTCCAAGTTCTCACGTCTGAGCGTGGACATCGAGATTGGTCCATGGTTACTGAAACCGTCGAGGTCATATCACTGTGCATTATGACATGATGCTGCGTCACAAAACCCAAAACAAACGCACAACAATAATCCTTTGACGCTGTTAGCCAGGTGTACTATGCGTAGTTGCTCGATTGAAAGTGGCGCCATTTGTTCCCTGACAGGGCTGCTAGCTACGGGGTTGGTAGACCCTTCCTCACAATTCCCATATTTACATAAGAGGTTATTCTCGAAAAAAAGCTCTGCCAGTAAATCTGCTACCCAATCCATTTGTTGTTCTCCTTTAGCCACTGTGCGTTAACAAACAACAGGGCTACGTAAAAATCTAAATGTCACCCAAAGAAAGTTTAAATAAACAGTAGACGTTGCTACGTTACGTGCTAGCTAGTTTTACTTCAGTTAGCAAATTCTGATCACATCACACGAAAAAGGGCATACATAGGCGGTTAGCCAAACAAGAATGATCTGGCGTGTCGAAGAATATGCCCAACATGGCAAACACGAAATCTGATTAGTAAAAAATATGACCATCAACAAAATAATTTGCTTCAACAACAGATAGGATTCACTCGAAATTCTGAAGCTCTCAGGTTAGATTTTCACCCGGTGACAGCACAGGTAAAAAAAAATCTGAATGGATAAAAGCTCAGATTTATCTGAGCTGTACTGCAAACAACGTAACTGAGGGAGAGAATAACAATACCTTACTTTAATAGACTGATGGGAACGACATTTGTAAAATATAGCATTCATGAAAATATATATTCAATTATGAAAATATAATTTTGGGATTCTGACATCACAGTCACGAATACTTGCTGGCACCTGGTCAGCAGTATTTTAAAAATATATCTTCTATACCGAATAATAATGGTGGCTAGCGATGCGTTTATAAATACAAACATGTTCTCAATTATCATATACCTTATTATTTTGGTCAATTACATTAGATTTCGTTTAAACCTATATTGCAAATGACAGATTAAAGTCAAAATGAGTTTATATACACTCAGAAAATATATGTTTGAAGTAATTGTATTTTTTTTGTAAAGTAAGTTTTTCTTATTAAAGAAACATAAAAAGATTTGTTTTGCAAAAATTAAATCATGGAAAATGTCATTTATTCATGATTTTCATTGTTTTGGGGGGGAGGGGGGCAAAGAAGTTCTACAGGGAGGGCACTGCCCCCTGTGACACCAGGTCAGTTACAGTTTTCATACACACAGATCAGCCAAAGCATTATAACCACTTACAGATTAAATAAATAACACTGATTATCTCGTCGTCATGGCACCTTGCATTGGGTGGGATATATCAGGCAGAAAGTGAACATTTGGTCCTCAAAGTTGATGCGTTACCAGGAAAAATGGGCAAGTGTAAAATCTGGATCAGAGCATCTCCCAAACTGCAGCTCTTGTGGGGTGTTCTCTTCCTGCAGTGGTCAGTATCTATCAAAAGCTGTCCAAGTAAGGAAACGCAGTGAACCAGGGTCATGAGTAGCCAAATCTCATTGATGCACGTGGGAATCTCATTGAAGCCCGTGTGGTCAGAACAGACAAGCTACTGTAGCTCAAATTGCGTGGATGGCCGGGTGTGTTGCTTACCTGGAGAACACATGGCACCTGGATGCACTATGGGAGGAAGGCAAGCCAATGGAGGCAGTGTTGATTCACTGTTGACAACTTCTTTTGTATTCCCTACAAAAAAAGCACAGCATACAATCCATCTTTGGATTTTGTGGAGCAGGAAAAGAACGTATAGCGGCCCCTGTGACGGTCGGGGACTTTTTGTTGGCGCTGTCCATCTAGGTGTGGAAGTGTTGGCCGCTCAGTATCGTTGTTTCAAATACTTCCTGGGTGCGTGTAATGTCCCTGAAGGCCGCTAAAGTCCTTTTGCTTTAGTGGTATGATACGACATTTCTGACAGATAAATGTTATGTCAAATTCAGATTTCGCAACCACTCTAAAAATATTGCAGACGTTGCATTTCTTGGTTTTATTGTCTAAATTCACTGATTCACATAGAGATGTGCAGAGAAGCGACATTTCCTCTGTCTCTCTATTTAATTTGACAAAATACATAGATTAAATAAAGAGATAAAGCACTAAAAGTAAACACTAGTAGAATCGTATAATTAATATAAAACAAAATAAAATCGTAATAAAAGCAAAACATTTATAATGGGAAAATTGTGTTTGATCTCAATTGATTTCTCTGTATAAAAGTAAATACATAATGTGTTCAACTGTTTTTATGGTTACTGTAGGGTTATGTGCACACTGTACATTTTGTCTGCCACTAATATTGTATTAGGTTACTTGTGTGCAACGCCCCACACAAGTATAGTAATACAATATAATTCCCAGAAACAAAAGAAGGGCACTGCAATATTGGAAAGGTTCTCCCTGGGATCTAGTTTTAAGGTCAAGTGTGAAATGGTGTGATTGCTTTACTGTAAATAAGAAATTCTATCCCCAGGTAAGCTGTACATCATCGTTGTCAGCTGAAATGGGTGTCATTACTTTGAGTTTGGCTACAGTATAGTTGTACTATCTATTGTATTGTAGGCTTGTTGTACTGGTTCAGTGTTGTTACAGTTTGGCTCACATTCGATTGTCTCTTCAGAGCTGTGGAATCTAAAGCATGCATGAGGAGGGAGTACTTCCTGGTTGTGTGAGCAATTTGATAAGTTGCAGAATGGGTTAGCAAGATGTCTGTTCGGAAACACAACTCTGACACTAATGTGCATGCATGGAGGTGACGTAATGACGCAAGACTACTATCATGAATTGGACTTCACTTAATTAAAAACAAAAAATTTAGTGTTACAACTCTCTGAAAATAAGTATTGTTTATTATTTACATTACTGTAATCAAGACCTCTGGTGAATCATTGTGTGGACATAAAGAAGAAAATTGCTACCGTTGCAAATATATTTACCAGATGAAACATTGATGTTCCCCTTTTAAGCTTCCATCCTTCTTACTTCAGGTTTCACAGACAATAGCACTTTGCTAGTAATTTGTTTCCGCCAAGATATATGGTGTGATAAATGTTTAAAATCAAATTTGGCAAAAAGACAAAGATAGATGTGACACCCCAAGTCGCCATGGAATACACCACCAGCAGCACTTGCTGCAGTTTCTTTCTTTCTGGCTAACTCCCTGACACATACAGATTCATCTGGTGTGTTCACATGCCCTCCTCTACTTCATGTAACTAGGTGGCAGTGGGGACATGAGGCTTCCATGTCATTGGGCTGGTGTTGTGGTTAAGTCTCTACCGGCTTGGAGAGTGTCAATAAACTGCGATTTTCAGGTCTGCCCACAGATGTTTCATTTGGTTCAATTCCTGGCTTTGTCTGGGCCAGACGGGGCAAGACATTCACAGTCCCAAAACCACTCCAGTATTGTCTTGTCTTCACACCATCAAAGGTACCAGTCTATTCTCAGGAGTTATATATAGGCTTGATGTCACAAAAAGCACAGCTCAACCTTCCCAGCGCCTCATAGTTGACACTGATCTAGCTGACAGACACTCAGCTGACAGTTCGATGCACACCCTCACACACATCGCCAGGCTCATACAGGTGTGATGTGTCTCAAGCTGATCTGGGGCAAACCAAATATGTTTATTATGAGGCATTTTGCATCTATTTCTGACTGTAAGAAAATACTGAACTTTAATATCCTGTATGTGAATTCAATAGGTCTATAATGTCCAAATATGAAAGTTATTGTTTTGAAAATGGGAAGTTAATTCCTTTTTTGTGATTATACATACACAAGAAGACTCAAAGCTGTGATCTCAGTGAAGCTGCTTCTACCAAGTGCAGAATAAAGGATCTGAATACTTTTGTACACACATTTTTTTATTTTGTGTAGATCTATTAGAAAATCTGTAGAATTTGTAGATCTATAGAAAAAATTGATTTTAAATTGAATCTATAGCAACAGAATGTGGGGGCAGTGAAGGGGTCTGAGGGTACTGTATATCAGCTCTCAGTGAAGGGGTCTGAGGGTACTGTATATCAGCTCTCAGTGAAGGGGTCTGAGGGTACTGTATATCAGCTCTCAGTGAAGGGGTCTGAGGGTACTGTATATCAGCTCCCAGTGAAGGGGTCTGAGGGTACTGTATATCAGCTCTTAGTGAAGGGGACTGAGGCTACTGTATATCAGCTCTCTGGTAGCAAGAACCATCAGATGAATCCTCATTGGTGATTTCATTTTACATCTTAAACCATTTGCAAAACACTTCCAGTATGATTTATGAATGCTTTAGTTGATTTAAACATCTTTATTATGGCCCTGATTGCTGAGATAGGAATGTCAGACGCCTTAGCCAATTTTTAATAGCCAGCCCTATTTTATAAAGGTCAGCAGGCTTTTGTCTAATTTCTTTTGTTTTGTTCTTTAACCTTCCCCATGTTGACAAATGACTAAGGAAGTTTGGCATGTCAGTCATCTCATATTTAATACTTATTGATTGGAAGTAATGGATGACCACTTTGTTGTTAGTAATGACTCAGACGAACTTGAAACAGTTTGGGAAGACACTTTAATAGGCTTTAAATCTGGTTCATAAACATTCTGAAAATAATACGTAGATAATTTCCTTTGCCCAATTTTACTTTAGATGTTGACATTTTGCACTTTTTCAACAACTTTTTATATTTATGCATTTTAGAGTTACATTAGAGCACCTGATCCCGCAAATGTACATTTAAACGCTACAGGATATATTTGTTGTCTGTTGTTGAGAAAAGTTAAACTCAAATGCGATCTACCATAAACTAATCCAACCAACAACACACAAGATTTCTTACCAAAGCACATTAATTACAACGTCAAAGCGCACTGTGCAATGGCAGATGTTGTTCGGGGGATCTCCTCTCAGACCTGGATCAGGGCGTCAGTGAGCTCCTGGACAGTCTGTGGGGCTACTTGGCGGCGTCTGATGCGCTGATACATAACGTCCCCGAGGTTCTCAACTGGATTCAGGACTGGGGAACGGGAGGGCCAGTCAATGGCATCAATGCCTTTGTCATCCTGGAACTGCCTACACACCCTGGTCACGTGAGGCCGGGCATTGTCCTTCCCCAGGAGGACCCCAAGGCCCACTGCAACGTCTGGCCATGGGTCTGAGGATTTCATCCCGGTATCTAACTTCAGTCAAGGTAATTACATATTCATGTCACCAACAACCCACTTTACCAGAAACCCCTATGATGTCTTAAGCCTATTATAAACTGGTTAGCAAGTCAATTAGAAAGTGATGTGATACTGTCAGGGTCCATCAGGACTGGGCCGGCAGGTATCGGGCAGTGGGGGACCCAAACGCCTTATGCGGAGCGTAACAGGAAATGGGGAGGCACTCAACAAATACAGACCATGGAGAGAAATAAAAACAAGAATGCAGGGAAAGCCAGTAAAGCTGGGAGGGGTTAAAAAAACACACACTGGGGAACAGGAACAGGCGAGGCAAAAACAAGCAGGGACTGACAAAACAGAACTGCACTAGCAAAAGAACTTTACTGAGGATAAAAGTGCACCAAAAAGGGACATACGTTATACAGGCGGGGGTACAAATGCCACAGCGTTGAACTGGCAGAGGGGCGAGGGATAAACCAGTGTAGAAACAGCTGGGTGCTGATGAGGGAATAGGTGACAGGTGTGTGGTAATAGGTAGGTGTGTGGTAACAGGTCGGTGTGTGGTATTTGGTATGTGGGGAATGGCATGCTGGAGTCGGGATTGATACCAGAGTGAAAAAGAAATGGGGAAAAACAGAGAATTCGGCCAGGACTAGTCCAGGGTACTTACCATACCCTATATGGTCACAAACCAAATTGGTCATCCATTTAGCATTCAAAATTTTAACCACCCAGTTTATAAGTGCTATTGTTCCACATCCCTAAATTTTCCTCTGATGGCCATAGAAGCGGATAGGGGTTAAAGGTAAATGTATGATACTGTCCAACAGCGTTGTACATGCGCTGTAGACCTTACAAGTTACTTAAATGTGGTGCTATTGGAGTATTACCATTATTTCCCCAAGAGCAATGGTTGGGAGATCTTATTTAGGAGGTGCCTGCTTGATGTATGGCCATTGAAATGCCTCTCTATTTATCACCAGCTAATAGTAAAGGCAGAGTTTCTGGTCCTGTTGCCTGTTTCGGAGATGATTAATAGCCAGAGTTGGGATGGCTGATAATGGGGCGTTGTGTAAATAATCAGCTGGTGAACAGAGGATGCCCTGTGTACTGTACCTGCCATTTCTCTGTGCCTTGTGCAACCCAACAGATGGATGGGTTCTTCCTGCAATTGGGCTGAGGAATATAGCCCTTTAACACACATTAATCAGTTTAGCTTTGTATCTTTGAGTCCCTGTGTTGTGTTGGTTTTATGGTCTGGCCTTATCCTATAATTAAAGGGGCCTGCTGTGTTTTGTTGTGAAGAATGCACTCACTCCTTAAATTCCCGAGTGAATTCTTCAAAGGTTGGTATTCTTTTTAAAATGGTATGGTTACTGGGAACAGTTAGTTCGTGACAATGACATTTGAAATTAAACTGAAGAAAAGGGTAGAGCCCAAAAAAGTTGATACTCCATTGTCACAAACACCGCCCTCACTCAGTATCTACTCTGAGTAACTTCATGCCTATCGTGAATGTTCCTCCAGAGGGCGCTGTAATTATGATCACAACACTGCATTGAGCCCCTAAAGCTAATTCTTAAAACCCCCAACCATAAATTATTCCATGATGTGCTTGGCTTAGTAAACAACTAGCTCAGTTAAAGAGAAGGTATGGAACATGCTCCAATATCCAAAAGGCAATTTAATGGAACCCAGGTCTTTAGACACGCCAGTTGGGAGAGAGAGGGAGAGGGAGAGAGAGAGATGAGAGAGAGACATGTTGGACACATTAAAAGCATATGACATGGTAATCCAATTGCATAAGGGCCTTCTTTGATAGTCACTCTTCGTTTTGCTGCATAAAAGTAAAACCCAGATTGAATATACTGTAAAGTACCCAGACCAGACTTAAATGCTTTCCCATTTTTCATTGTTTGTCTGGAGCCAGATAACTGAATTGGTCTCAAATAAAAGTATTTGGTAAATAAGTATTTATATCAGTGTTGTTCATTAGAGAAACAGGCACAGTTTCCATTTGAAATAAAAAGCTCTCCACATAATTTATTTGTAATCATAGTTATTTACTATTGTGGAGTTGAGCACACATTTGAGCATTCTTTATGAAATATACCATTGACTTGTTGAAATGTTTGGATCCTGAAAAATCACATTCACTCTACTCAAGTAAGTCTTTTCAATGCACTGCAAGTGGTAAGGCCTCTTCAGCACTGTCATGGTGATTTTAAATAGGTATTTATAAACAGTTTCTTACCCCAACTTTGTGACATCACATGATCAGTAAAGCATGTGTGACACTTGGGATTCTGTGGTTTTAAACATACTTTAGTAAGATGGTATCTCAGCCAAATCTGTTCCCCATTCCTTTAAACCAGATAGCATCTAACTGCTTGGTGAAGGCCAGAACATTCCCTTAGCCTGACTTGTCATTGGGACAAAAGCACTTTATAACAGTACTGTTTGTGACATCCGGACATTCCACACACATTTCCCCTGGCCGGATCGTGACCCCTAACCACTCTGATGCTGCTGACTTGTCTGTGTCACTGGGACACGTTCCATTATTTTGTGTGCTTTCCTTTCCGTTCATTGCTTACAACTGATATTGAATGATTCAAGAAGGATACGCACAAACACAGGGTCTTCACAGACATTTAAATGTTGTAAAAAATGTTGCACTGTAAGTAACCTTTCATTCTTGCAATAGGGTGTGTTGTGTTAGGTAAATTGTTGAATCTTTAAGAGTTTTCAGTGGATCCATATGAATGGTTGTGTTGCCAAACAGTTTTTCGTCATTCTTACGGAGGCCTCTCATTGTTTATTATTAACTATTTGCCTCCTGTTAATGATTGAACACTGACTTTACTGCATATTAGATTACTCCGCATGACCCAGACACATGTTAATTTTAACAATTGTCTTAGCACATAGCCAAGCTGGAATCAGACGTATTTAAAAGAGTAGTATGCTTGGTAGGTAGAAGAGGAATAGGTGGTGGAGTTGTTAGAGGAGCAAGAGGTGGTAGAGGAGGTGTTGATAAAGGAGGAAGGGTTGGGGAACAGGAGGGCTCCAGAAGCACAGTATAAGAAGGCCTTTAAAGCAAGCTGAGCCACCAACTGCTTTTCCAGCACATCTTTCCTCTTATCTTAATAAGTAATGAGACTGCCAAAGGCTGACAATGAAGTATTTTTGAAAATAGTTCCTAATGTATGGCTCTGAAAGGAGCAGCCAGGCATTGATGTATAGCACAAACAGGCCTGGAAACAAGTAAAATATTAATGGGCTATTTCCCCAGGAGTTAATGGGAGATTTACCTGATTGCTTTGCAGGAGGGGGCACTGGGGGAGGGGAGAACGCATGGCCCTGGCTGGAGGAAGGTGATGGTGGCTAGGTGGCAGGAGTGGGCACTGGGGGAGGGGAGAACGCATGGCCCTGGCTGGAGGAAGGTGATGGTGGCTAGGTGGCAGGAGTGGGCACTGGGGGAGGGGAGAACGCATGGCCCTGGCTGGAGGAAGGTGATGGTGGCTAGGTGGCAGGAGGGTCTGGTGGTGGTCATACAGGGTGTGGTGGTAGGCTAGTTCTCCACTCTAAAACCCAACATCAGAAGACTTTTTGTCTTTAGGTCTCATTGTATTCCCCCTCTTTGGCAAGACATATTATTCACACGTGTGTTTGGCCAGTGGTGTCTAAGAAAATTTTGTGTGATTGACTATTTAATCTACCCCCCCCCCACACACAATTTTGTTATGGAGTCAACACATTACAAAACTGATAGGAACTTTTAGAAGTTCCAAATAGCAGTAAGTGAAAATGTGCATCTTGTTTCTCACTCAAGGTTAGTTGCTTGGTCATTTGATGAACGGCCTCACATCTCCACACCACAAGGGAGCAGCAGAGTTGTATGGAAAAGGGTCTTAAAGCATTCAGTACTCAGAGATCCTGGAGAATGTCCCAGAGAGAATATCTTTGTATAATCAAACTAATTTAGATGTGATAGCAATGTTAGAAATAAAAGTGTAAGCAGCCTTCAATATGGTACTTTTATTGGTCAATGGCACAACAACATATTTTTCACCTTTCAGCAACTAACCAAGCACTTAAACCACTAGGCCACTTACATCAAATTCACAGTCCTGCTGCACTTTATGTTCAGAAGGGTTTTAGGACTTATGTAGAGAGTACATGTCCATCAACAACACAGGGGTAGCAGATGTACAGACCACTGTTCAAACAGTGTGGTAAATATGCACTGAGCATACAGTAATAGTTAAAGTGCTTGACTCTGGAGATGGGGCCTAAAACAACACTGACGTGTTGGATTAAAAAGTTCCGTTTGAAAACAGCAGTGGCATCATAGAATGGTTGTTGGATATGCTGTTCAAGCACAAGGAAAGGTCAATAGTTACAATAACTTTCTTTTGAGGTGAAAGAAAACTTGGCTGTGCAATCACAAATTGCTTCCAGATTTAAATTATTTTCTCTCTCTCTCTATCTTTCTGGGTCTCTCATTCCCTAAAAGTGAATTATTAACACTGTTCTATGCTAACACGGACACTCTATTATTATTATTATATTATTAACACTGTTCTATGCTAACACCATCACTCTATTATTATTAATATATTATGATGAACACTGTTCTATGCTAACACCGACACTCTATTATTATTATTATATTATTAACACTGCTCTATGATAACACCGATCACTCTATTATTTGTATTATATTATTACAAACACTGTGCAATGCTGGCACCGACACTCTATTATTATTGTACTAACTGTTCTATGCTAACACAATATTGACCAAAATCCTACATTTAGACTTTGACGTTTGGGGTGTTAAACGGCGATACAGCTAACTTTTGTATTTAAAATATTTCTGATTGATTTGTGCAATCAGTTGTTTAGGATTTAATTACACAATGTGGGGATCAGGAAACATTCTGATCACTAAAATATTGTGAAATGTTACAAACAAGAGGCTGGATTTTATTTGTGTATACATTGTTATTTTCATGTGGCTACTAAATGTGTTTTTAAAGGGTATTCTGGATATTCCCTAATGCAACCAAATTCTGCATATTATTAATTCAAATGCTTAGGAGCAATCTTCAGTCAATATATGGCAATACAATATGCCATAGGTTCTATTAATGGATTAATGTTGACTGAAAGTTGTTCATTTTATGTATCATGAATACTTAATACATGAATACTCAAATATTGGTTCTGTACATGAACCCGTGTCATGAGAATAAGGAATAATACTGCAATGATGTTCATGCGAACATTACCTCTGTTACTTCAAGCCTTCCTTTGTGTGTAGTTGTTTATCTAGCCAACACTTCGCTCATGTCAAAGGAAACTCCTCTGGTGCTATGATATCAGGAACAGTGTGTTGGTGGTTGGTTTACGCTGTGACGTTTCACAGTGTTGCTACTTGGGATATCAGTTATACAGGGCTCAGGGCTTAGTTTACGGGAGTTCAGAAGCATCTCCTGTTTACACCCACAGTGCTGTCTCCCAAAGTGCTGTTTCTGTATTGGTCTGGTAGCTGTTGTTTTCCGCCCTTAATGATGCTCTCGATGCTATTTGACTGGGATTGGAAGTGCATTCTGGGGTGCTAAACAAGCACTTGAAATGTCTGATGTATGTGATATGCCTGAAGAGAAGCCTATCCCTAGATGACAGTTAATGTAACAGTTCCATGTTGTTTCCATCTTCCCTCACTTCTCCCTTAAGTCTCATTCATACTGCATGAATAAAGCTTTGACCGACTACTGACTTCATTCGAAGCGCTGAATCAATGACCAGCTATACATTTTCTTACCGGGCCTTGAGGGAAATATTGGGATAATTTTTTAATTGCCACACTCCATATCCTCGTGTGGTTGACACTTACTGTAACTTTAACTGTCCAATATCCTGCCGGCTGTAAGGTCACAGGAACCACTGTGAGACCCACTTCTGTTCACTCCTGCACACTGTAGCACTGATGGCTGAAATGAAAAGCAAATATTAATAATCACACTGACCAGCCTGAAACTGGAATGCTGCTGAATTCGGGAGGCTTAGGGAGGTGTCTATTATACATTCCTCAATTAATTACATATTTTTGACTTAATGGATGTTTTCTGTTTTGACCGATTTTTTGCACTTGACATTTGACACAGAAGTTGCGTTGCTTTAAACTGTAATCATGTTGGATAGAATTGCACTCAAGATACATGTGACATATATTTTTTATGTCGAATGGTAACACGATGGTGTGTGTGTAAAACCGTGGCGTATAGTGATGGAACATTACCCTACTGAACCTCAGTAGATGGGAAGTCTGGTCAAAGCTACAATTCAGAGCAATATTATTTGGCTTAACTGATGTCTTTTTTTGTGGTTATATATAAAGACATGATTCGGGCAAAATTACATAGTGTAGTAGCTCAAAGCTATAATCCACCCCTGAAAGCCAACCGTGTTAGTATTGAAGTGTCCTGTCTTTATGAGAGCCAGAAAGGAGAAGGACTCAGTGTAATTTCAGCCCGATGGATGGCCTTCACTTCAGTGCATTCACATTAGGAGAGCAATTACAGTGTGTGGAGATGAAAGTGTCTTAGTAAATATAAAAGAGGTGAAGTGGTGTGGCATTAATAGAGTTAACCCGGTAACAGAGCACAGAGGACAGAGCCATATTAACCAATCTGTCCCTGTCCTCTGGAACACCACTCCTAACCCTATCAGATGACCAATAACCACTATGTGTGATTATGAGTGTGTGTGTGTGTGTCCTATGCCAGCATTGATACTTATGTTGCTGTAGCGTCTTTTGACAAACAGTATTACAACTATTGTTTCAATTTTGTCTATACATTTTTTTTATGTTGGTGTTGTAATTGACCGAGGTCTGTTACTGCTTTCAGGGCCTTTTTAGGACTTTGTACACCTTAATCACTCACTAAAGAAAGAACAAAACCGAGCATGTTCCACTTGGCAAAGTCTCTTTTTCTTCTGTTTGGTAATGATGTGACAGGGGGAGGTTGTGGAGCAAGCCGTATGGTCTTTAATGAATTTATTCATATTAGCATTGTTATTCAGTACACTTCTTGACAGCTGCCTTTGAAATATGGCACTTTTGGCTTTGTAGAGGGTTTGTTGATCTTTGCTACCCAGATTTAAAAGCATATTGGTATTTATGCACACCGAGCTATAATGATGCATCATACCATGTGGAGGAGGGAGGGAGGGTGTTCTCTGCCACCCATAAATAAGTTGGCAATTGGACCATCTGCTTGGCTTCTTCCCCTTCGTCTCCCTGGAGACCCCCATCTGCCTTTACATGATCAATTACAGTTCAGCCCAACCATGGCCTCTTCTTTCTCTCTCTCTCTCTCACTACTCTTCTACACTCCTTCTCTCTCACTTTCTCTTCCTCTCTGTGTGACTGGCACCATCACAACTCCAGCAACACCCTGCAACCTCCAGGAAACACTACACCCCCATCAAAAACCCAACACCCCTTTCCTTCCTCCCTCCCTCCCTCTGCCTTTTACTAGATGTGGAGCATGCTCATATGAAAGCCTATGTCCTGTTTTCTTCTCTCTCCAATAAGCATTCTGCTCAGTTCTGATGTTTTGGGAGACAAAGGCTACATCTTAACGTTATCCCTGGACCAGATTTGATCTGGAAATTCCCCAATATTCTTAATATAGGGCATTCATTTGACACAGAAAAAAGAATGAACTGGTCTTGATAAGAAGTCAAATAAATGACATGAATATATGGCACTGGTTGCTATGGCACTGGTTGCTGTGTTGTGCATTTCATCTAGTTTGTGACAGCCACCCTACAATGCAATGCTCCAGCATCGCAGACAAGATACAAGGATGAGGAAGTGGATAATCTTGGTTCGGGGACTAAGAGAGGATCAGGGTTTTTTTCTGAGGTTTCCAGGAAAGCAGAAGCAGTAGCGGTTCTCACAGTGTGACAGGTATGTGTGGGAAGAAGGGCCCTGTGTCAAGAGAACGGAGAGGTTCATTAATATGGAGACAGGTGCTCTTTTGATGAGTTCATAAGCAGTTCAGCAGCAGCCTGGAAGTAGCGCACTTTACAAGACTGTTCAAAGATCTTTGACATCTGAGGAGAGCCAGCCAAGCCAATAATCCCACTTTCAGAATGCAGGCCTTTCCTCCTAGATCAATCCCAGATCGAAACATCAAATAGAAACTGCTTTCTCTCTTTTTTAAACCCCCTCCCCTCCACAAAATCACTTACTAGATGGTATTAGACAAGCTAGCAAAAGCGTCATTACCGCTGGGATTGAGGAGTGAAGGATGGGATAGATTCCCTCCAAATTGTGGAATATCCCCCCCCCCTCCATCGCACCTCCCAACCGAAGGCCCCAGTTAAGAGCACAGTGTTATTGATAAGACTGGTACTCCTGGTCCAGCGTTGTGCCCAAGAGCCCAAAGGGAAGCAATACACAGAAGTGGGGCTTTCATGTTCATCTGTGTACCAGAACAAAGCGAGGATTAAGTTGCCCCGCTTTCATCTGGGCCGAGCGGGAGGGAGGGAGGGAGCGGGGGTGCAGGAAAGGGGGAAGGGGAGGTGGGGGGAGTGTTTTAAAGCACCTCTGGGGAGGCCTTGCCACGGCGCAGTGAAACCATCTCATCTCTTGAGATGCCACAGCTCCGTCACCCCAGGAACCTTGCCCTGGAATCCTGCCGACTCTGCCTGACAATACAGTAGCAACGGCGCTTGGCGCTTAGCCTGCAAGAGTGTGGGAATGTCCTACACTGTCGTGGTAAGATCATCGTTCGTGTTTCATCATAATCCTGTCCATTTTTGTTTATTTCATGATGCACACGCAATTATAGTGCCACCTATCAATCTCAGAATGGTTCCAGATTGGTGCAGGATTGGTGAACGTTCACCCGTGTTTATATGCCTAACTGGCATTTTCTGCTTTTTTGAACAGCTGCAGTGGTTTATTTTTTAATAGAGATTATTGATTTTTGTTTCTCTCTACTTTAGTCAGGTCTTGTTTGTATTCGGACAATTAGCTACCCTTGTCAAATTGCATTGACGTCTGTCAATTCTTGAGTAAAGAAATCAGGCCAGAGTCAAATCGCAGATATGTAGGAAATCATGTTTCATCCATCTCTAAGGTTTATAAGTAGATTACCTTTTGTAATTCGTTTTGTTACCAGTCAATAAGCGTCCAATGCAAATGTGGTTCATTTGTATTTGAATTGATGTCCTGTCCCCATTAACTTATGCCTCTAATGCATTCTGGTACATTAGTAAATAGACCTGCTGGATTAATCATTAGTTCATTGGGATCATTTGCTTCCCTGGTGCTTAATCGAATCTCTGACATTGGTAATAAGGGCAAACTTCACCTGCCTCCCTCTTCTGGACACTCCGATAACGCAGTAAGTAACTGTAACCCAGCAACTTGCGGTGCCCTCCCTATCGCATCGGTTCAGAAAACCACACTACAGCAACAGTGAATGTCCCACGTTAGCATTCACGTCAACTCATAACAAAAGTGTGCCTTGATGTTTGGTAGTGCTGTATGTGGCGCCAAAACTTCAGTAGTTTGATATTAGGTTTGAAACTTTCTTGCCCTTGTTCTTTGAATTCCCACTTACCCTTCTCTTTCTCTCAAGCTTTGTGTGATAATTAATGGCTTTTATGTTTGGAGAATAAAATCCCTAAATAGCCTACATTATTTATTTAGTTCTAATTAATTTAAGTGGACATGGATAGAATTTAGCAAGGCAACAGGCTAAGGTTGCCATGCCTCCTTAGAAGCTCTCCCATCCTTGTAAACTAAAGGCAGTGTGTGTGACAGACCCCCCCTCCACACCCACCCCCACCTAGTGCAGGATCATTAAATACCAAAATGGGAACAGGATATAACATTTCTGGTGCTATATTTATTCACAGTTATGTTTCTGGCCTATTCTCTTTGGTCATTAGGAATTGGGGTTTGTGTTGGGTTGCATAATGAGTGTATTCAGTGGCTTTACTGAGAAATGGCAGAGCTTTGGAATGGAAATGGATAGCTGTAATGGTAGACTGACAGTTCCTCATCGGCTGATAGTTTACTGCTGGTGGCTCTATAACAGAGATGCATGTCATCAACCCCGAATCAGTTGTAGCAAAGATAATACATAGACATCTACCAGGAACAATGACCCATGTGTGGAATAAATTGATGAAAGCAAAGGAATGGAGGGGCTTGCTTTTGGATGGTGGTTGGGTCATAACAGTTGGTGATTATGCTTGAATTGGAGTCATACTAGCAAATGCTATTTCCACTCGCTGCTGTGATTCTAGGAATAGTTATTCACCAATAGCCACATCTCAACCATGTGAGATATGGCTATTTTATTCATTGCTCCTATATGTGTCTAGAATATGCAGGAGCCAGAGTGGTGTGGTGTTGTCTGTGGGTGAGGGACATGACTGGGCATATCAATACCTTGTGAACATATGTGGCCACTGCACCCTGAGGCCTTCCTCTTCTAGGACTTCAGGTCATTCATGCAGCATAACCCCCTCTACTGTTGCCACCAGCTCCGTGTCAAACCCAAGACCTGCACAGCCATAGACGTGTTACCGGTTAACCACTTCCAGACACATATTTGTAGCTACTGTACCTCTGAGGCAGAAAAGGAACGCAAGGGCCACAACAAACGACTTTCTGTTTATGTGTTCAGTAGGTGACGCATACTGAATACCCTTTCATGGCTTACCACGAAATTAGACAATGTCTAAACATTTCATATCTGTATGCCTGCCACACTGCTTTAAGCATTTGAAATCCTGTTACTAGTTGCTGTGGATACCTCCTTGGACTGTTCAGAGGTTTTTTGTTGGGGCAGATGGCTCAGTACTCAGCCAGGCCCTGAGATGTGATGGTTTTTAATAGCAGGTAGCCATCGTTCCCTGGCTGATACCATTGTGTAGCCATAACTCCAGTTATGGTCAGGCTCACTGGGAACCCCATTTTGGTTTCAAAGCAGCCAACCGTCTCTCTGATACGTCTACGTCCCCCAGTAGTGTGTGCATAGGTGTGTCTGTGCGTAAGTGTGTGTGTGCGTGCATGTGGGTACAGCAGGAGGAGCCAGGCAGGACACACTTAAAAAGCACGATTAATAACCCAGCACAAATGATGTCATAGTTAAGTGTTTGCCTTTGTATTTACACATCCGCCTGTGCTGCCCTTGGCCTGCTTCTCCTTCTCTGCTGAAAAATGGAAACCGTGCATCCTGACACTAATGCATCACTGGAAATATTTGAGATGAATAAAGAAGCCCTGCCTGGTTTTTCCCGTTACTTTCCTGGCCTGCATGCAAACACTCAATTGATATAAAGGCAAAGGCGTCTTTAACGTGCGCGATGCAAATAATGTTAGTATAAAAAAAAGTTATCCCTCGTTTGATGGGAGAGCACAGATTGGAAAGAAGAATCTTCTTCACTCAATGGAAATGAATGAGGCATTAATGACATTAGACCTTAATTCAATGCATCCATAATTCATAATAATTGATTGTCGCTGCTTTAGAGAAGTACCTTTTTCAGGAGAAAAATGATCCCATTAGTACTGGTTTAATCCAAATCTAAGATGTCAAAATCCCCGGCTCTGACTCCATTCCGACTGTGGTAATTTTCATAAGCATTTCAGATTGATTAGTCTTACATTTGGAAGTGAGCTTTCATTCATAATTTCTATTTTTCCAGACGGCAAAATCCGAATACCTTCCCTTGGAATATTTTTTTATACTCCACATAACTTGGAGTGGTTTTAAACAGAACAATTGTTTATATAAATATTTACGTAGTGTGAAATTCTTGCTCGACAGTTTAAACTCTTTTTTTACTGTTGAATTTTTTTGCTCTGTCCATTTGGCCTTTAACATAAAGGAATGTTAATCTTAATTTTAATAAGGAACGTTTGAATGAACCCAGCAATATTTTTTTAAAACCTTGTGGATTTCTGTTGACTTTGAAAACCCAACCAAGATTCCTTGTGAGTTGTGGGGGTCAGTATCTGAATGGAAGAGAAGAGGAGTATTATGTAATCACATTAAAATTAATGAACTGCTAATCTGCTGAAGAAAACTGAAATTGAGCTGCTGATATAAGCTTTATTTATGCTCTCCCATTTTACAGGTTTGTTAAATTTTCTAGTTGGAACCATCTGTTTTCCTAACATCAGTAGTACTGTGTAAAGTATACACCTTTTCTCCTTATTAGACTATAATGATGTGAAATTAATGGTTGGTCCTGACTTCTGGCAAGTGATTGTATGTTTAGATTTCTTTTAATATGATATTGTTTGTGGTGTACAATACCATGTGGTCCATGAAGATCCACAATGATCAACGGTTCAGATTCAGTACAGATACTCGTCCTACCTCTCAATGTTATGGCATACTGTTAGTTTATGTTACCTAATATTCTTGTATCTTTCAACTATGATTAGTCATGTATCAATTTTACAAACCAAATTACATATTTGAGAGATTTACATCACTCATTGCATTCGAAAAGAAATGATGTGGTTTTCTGTGTATTGCTTCATGGGTTCTTAAGCGTTAACCTCAGCATTGCGGGGCATTTCAACCAAGCAAGGTATTTTGATTAATAAGAATTGAATTCAGTTTAGTGTGACATCTTGATTGATCAAAAACCTCATGGCTAAGGCCTCCCTTCTCACCCATCTTATTTATCCTTTGTCAAATGGTTTCAAAATCAATACAAGCCTTGTACACAACCATTTCTGCTGCAGGCACTCAAAGGAGAAAGGAAACCACCTGCTCTCTGGGTGATTGTTACTAATTTTTCCTTTCAAAGATATGTGAACACAGAATAATTATTTGGTTGTATGGTTTCAGGGCATGGCAGATTATTGTACAATCCATTTAGATAACTTGGGAGAGTGGTTGGAAAATGAAATCGCCCCAAACCAGACAAGTTGAGCTGGCATGGTGATACATCAGAGGCCTGGAAGAATCATTTGGCTGGAGGTTGCTACATGGACTACAAAGACAGTGAGTATTTCAGTATTTCAGCCAATTCAGAGAGGTCAGGCTCTTCAGGCAAGATGATGAAAATGGCTGCAAAGCATGTTGTTTTTTAGGCCAATCGCATCCATTTCATGATCTGTGATTCATTCATGAACTGTGACTGCCTTTCAAGCAATGGATATGAAATTAAGTAGTCCCGTTTGTATGTGGGGTATTGTCTTTTTTTGTTTTTGTTTATGACCGAAGTGGATGAGGGATTTATTCTAGTAAGATTGCTACAGTGATCTCCACCTTGTTTTACTTTGCTCAACCTAGATTGTAATAGTTTCACACTAAATGGCCAAAACTAGGCTGGCTACTCTGACTACACTAGTGGCAGATGCCGCTAAGCTTGCAGGCTGGCTAACAGCTTGCTTCCTGACCTACACCCTCTTATTGTCAGGCTACAGGAGTAAGGCTCCTGTGTATGTTCCTTGTTAATAAAAAGTGCACCACCCAGCTAGGATGTGGTCCATTGTATAATCTGTTTAGCAGACTGTCAGCACTATACGGCTCCTAAGCAAAAGCAAAAGAGGGGACCCCACTTCTGAATTCTATCCCAAATGTCTCGGTTCGATAAATAACTTATACAATGTTTATCAAAACAACCTGGCTTTTATGAGCCATTCAGGAAGGAGTTGAAACAATTTTGGTGAAAGGCTTGTCTCACATTTTAATGAGTGTATTGAAATTAAAGTTTAAGCCACTTGGAATTATTACTGTTAAACTGTCTGGCAGTTGGCTCCACAGTTGTATCCCAAACACGCAGCCTATCTAAATGGCACCCTATTCACTAACTAGTGAACTGTTCATGGCCTTCCTATGGGTCCTGGTGAATGGAATAGGGTTTCATTTAGGATCCATCCCCATTGTGAGAAAGCCTGTCAACTCCCATAGCTTGTAAGGAAGGGCTAAAGAGTGTTTATCAGACTGGATGGCAATGCCCACAAGACAACCCTAAGTTGAAACACTATACACATCATAACACAGTCTGTTGAGTGGATGATTTATCACAATGTCAGTAGTAGTAGTAACTCATTTGAACATATTTTTCCATACATTTTCAGAGTTAGTTTAGGGTCATTTGGATCAGTGTTTATCTTCCATCTGTCTCTTAGAATGTACTGTAAACAAATTGTTTGAAAAACACCCATTGCAAAAGTCAAATGATTAATTATGTGAAACCTATGTAATTGTAATTGAGTAAAAATATTTTGTATTCACAGCAATTTAAATTTCAAGAAGTAATCGGTCTGTTTTGTAAAAGCTATATTTCTGGTCCCTGGAAATGGAGGATAATAGGCTATACTTTTTATTAAAGCTTTTAAAACAATTACCTTCCCTCCACATGGGCAAAACCGCTCAGTAGATGGTATAGAACAGGGGTGGGCAAACTACGGCCCGAGGGCCAAATGCGGCCCGCGAGGCTGTCCCATCCGGCCCCCGAAATGTAATAAAATTATTTTGGTGGGAATTAAAAAAACAACTCACCAGCCCATTCTTATACATCTGAGTCAAAATTTTAACTATTTACACCTTATATGGGATCTACTGTACATGTGTAATGTATGTTTTAACTTTTGCCCTTTTCTGGCCTCCAAATCAATTATTATTAACAAATTACAAAAACAAATGTGGCCCTCCATTTCATTTCAAAATCCAGATGTGGCCCCCGAGCCAAAATATATCTGGTATAGAATGAGGCTTTCCAATCTAGGGTGACGCCACAAAATGTGACACATGTCCTTTGTGAGGTCCACTGGGCCTTCCCTGAATTTTTTATACAAGTGTAAAAACATCTACATTTATTAGATTTATATATATGTATTATGGCTTTTAACTATTGCAAAAGTGGTGTGAGGAGAATTAGATTTTTCAGTAAATATTTATGTTATTAATAGGCTTTGTTATAAAAACTTAGGAGATATTCCAATTTGCTCCCACATTGTGCAAGTTAGTTGAATTGCAACTTTACCCTCTAGTGCACCTCCTATACTCACTCATTACATTTTTCTAAATATGTCAAATGAGCGGGCGGGCTAGAATGCATTCATCCCACAATATAGTCATGACAGGAGACTGGTCTTTGTGTGCCATCAAATGAATTTCCTTCCTTTCTCTAACCACCAGGGCACAAAGTTCTTGTTTTCTCTACCCAACTCTTCCTGTTTACACACGCCGCATCCCTTGCCTGCTGTTATACCAACATGATTTCCATACGTAATCATCAAATACAGTCTCTATCAGTGTATACATTATATGTTTTTTACTAGCGAATACATATTGAGGCATAAGTCATTTTACAACAATATCGATACGGCACATGCTAATATTTGCTGCTGATATTGAAACAACTAACCATTGAGGTGTGCATTCACCTATTGAGCCATAGTTTTGACCACTAGATTCTTAATATTCTTTTTCCACAACTGTCAATGTTGCTTGCTAAATTATTTTAACAATCATGTATTTGCATTAACTGTGTATCTTGTTGAAATGTGTGTTTTTGTGTGGATTAGTAAGGATGATGTTTTTTCTGAGTTTTCTTGGGCCAATGCCTGTGCAAAGTACACTGTATTAACTGGTGCAAATCCAAATGTTACGATCATAGCTTCCAGGATTAAGGTGTGTCCTTTGTGCTGACATCTCTGATGGCTGCTGGCTCCAGTGGGGTCGTTAAAGGATGGAGGAGTGGAAGGAGGAGGAGGGATTTGATCCCTGTTGTTTAGACAGCTGGGGGACATTATATTTTACCATCCTCTTCAGCTATTAGTATGGATGCTTCAGGAAGCTCCTCACTGGACGACTCAGCCTGTAAGAACATTTCACAATTAGCCTGGTTTGGACTGAAGTTAGTTAAAGCCCCCCCCAAAAAAAATAACTGTGTTGTTTGCTTCATTCCATTCAGGCTTGTACAGCTTGGCTTGGTTAATTGTGATTGTTTTGGAAATCCCCTCCATTACGGATGTCACGGCTGAAGAGTTTGTTTGAGGGAAGTGGCAATGTTGTTTTGGGTGTGCAGCCGCTTTGGTTGGTTGGCATTGGGAGATGGTTGTTAGACAGAGACTAGAGTCAGAGGAATGTGGACAAAATGTAGACAATGTTGGTGAGTGGGGCCAGTTCGAATTTTGCACCTGAATGTAAAATAGCAGGTTACGTAGATTGCTGTATTGCATGCATCTTTATTCTGAAACTCTACCCCATAATGAATACATTGGCAGCTTAACAAGCCAGACAGCAACAAACCGCAGTGTTTAATTTAGCTGTTTAATTTAGTTTGCTGTGAAATTACAATGCATTTTAGCATTACATAATTGAGAGGTGAATGTTAATTATCTGCTTGAATGTAATGATTGTTTTTGGTGATTATAATGGACAGGTTGGGTGTACTGTAGATGTCTTCATTTTGTCCTTAGAAAGGATAGGTAAAAGCACTTTGTCAAACTAGGTGATGCACACCTCTTACTGGATGACATCGCCATCAATCATGTGGATGTTGGATGGCTCCTTAACTCTCCATCATACTTTCTCTGGCTCTTTCTGACAGTCACTGTAACACGCCGCAAACGCATAATGGACTTCCTCCATTAATGAAAAAATAACATATCAGACAATACAAATGAGTGGTGAGAGAAAAGTGAGAGGAGTTCAGAAATGCTGAGAGATAATTAGACTGTCCAGTGGCGGCATTGCGTACGTTAGATTGATGGATGCTCTATAATTACCTTTCTGTTATTATTTCAGGGCTAGACAAAAAAGAAAAACTGGTTCTTTTGGCTTTAAGCGCAGCAAATTCATTAATCTCATTAATGTGTAGAATTAATATCATTTTATCAGACATTCCAGAGCTGCTGGTTGTGTGTGTGTCTGAGCCCATGATTCAGACCTGTCAGAAAGAAGGGACGAATCAATCTAACACAACCCAGTCACAGCTCTCCTCTGCCTGCCACCATCAGGGGAAAGGTGTGTGTGGTTGGGTGATTGGCTGGACATGCATATAGGAATATTTGCATGCAATTGACTATGAAAACAGCATTCTTCCTCTCCTAGAGCAGGGTCTAGTGGTGATTCTGGTTGGACTAGATCGTTTCTTGCCTGCATGGCTACACAAATTCCTTGCTTCAACGAAATGCGACACCAAACCCAAGGATGTTTCTTTTCCACAATAGTCTGCATATAAACGTGTCCAAAGACCCCCAAGTGGCAAAAGAAACGACAGAAGCATCTGACAGAAGCCAACTTCCTGATGGGTTGCCAGTGCGTTCTTCATCAGGTAGCTAGCTAAGACAACCACAACTTATTCAGAACTCTCAGTAGATGGACGGGGACTGTCCTGTCCCCAAGTGGAAGGGGACTTTGACTTTGCCTGAGTGGAAGTGGACTTTGACTTTGCCTGAGTGGAAGGGAACTTTGACTTTGCCTGAGTGAAGGGGAATTTTGACTTTGCCTGAGTGGAAGGGGAATTTTGACTTTCCCTGAGTGGAAGGGGACTTTGACTTTGCCTGAGTGGAAGGGAACTTTGACTTTGCCTGAGTGAAAAAGGGACTTTGACTTTGCCTGAGTGGAAGGGGAATTTTGACTTTGCCTGAGTGGAAGGGGAATTTTGACTTTGCCTGAGTGGAAGGGGACTTTGACTTTGCCTCAGTGGAAGGGGACTTTGACTTTGCCTCAGTGGAAGGGGACTTTGACTTTGCCTGAGTTGGCTCAGTGGGTGGGATGGAAACCCACCAGAGGTGGTGAACCAGGTGCTCGTATAGCATTGGCTCTTAATGGGACAGAAGCAGTTCTCTTTGCTGCTCCATAGGCAAGCATTACGGTCTGGCATTACGGTCTGGTATTACGGTCTGGCATTACTGTCTGGCATTACGGTCTGGCATTACGGCCTTGTAATGGATGCGAGGCAGTGGGGGCGAGGTGACGTGGGGGAACTTGGGAAGTTTAAACAGCAGGCCGGATTCAGCGCTATAGACATACTGTAGGGGCTTCATGGCAGTGAAGTAGCCAAAGATTTCTGATAAATTATGGCCAAATTCACTATTTTCCAAGGACCTTAGTTGTGCTTGTAGTTTTGCCACGCTAATAAAGTAAAACAAGATCTAGGCTAACATAGACGCCTGACACCTGAATGTGTTCAGGAGCCTGGTAAACCTGTCACAAAAACAGTGTCGCCAAGCACCGCCATGAAAGACCTCTTGGCCCATTGCTCAGATACTAGATGGCCTGTTCTAGTCAGGATTACAGTAGTGTGTACTGTTTTATTCCGGACTTCTAAAGATAATTGGTTGCTGTGCAGCCCATTTAATCGTGTCACAGTGATGGGCAATCAATTATTTTCTGTTTTACTTTTGTAATTAAATAAGAACAATTAGCACATTTTATTGGTGACATTTATGTGTTTATAATTGGCAAACCCCCCTGATTAAATCTATTTCGATTTCATGTTTTAACAGAAAATATGGAAAGTTCTAAGGGGTAATAATTTTGAAGGTCACTGTAACAGAATATACATTATGATCTCAATCACTGAGAGGTTATCTCGCTACCCTGCCTAGTCTTGTTGACGATCCACGTTTGTCTAGGCTGTTCAGCATCGTCACAGGGTTATAGACCGCTTGGTGTGTTGAAGCAAGAAGAGCCGGACACTATCTTATCTAGTGTGGATGTGGGGAGGTCTGTAACAACAAGCCACCAGCAGAGTAGAGCAGGCCATGCATCATCGTCTAGGAAAAGCATGTTTCCTGAATACAGATGCAACTCAAACCAGGATTAGCAGAAAAGATAATATTTGTCTTGATTCGCTTGACTGCCATTAGCTAACAAGTACTTTAGTGTATTTATTATATGTATTATATATTTATAATATTTACGTGACAGTCCTTCCTTCCAGAAGTTATAATTAATCAGCGTTACAACATATTACAACATGTTGTACAATATGTTACAACAAATAGCTTTGTTTAATCCATTACGGAATGCATTCTAATCTATAGAATATTAGAAAAATATCTATTTCTTTAACCAAATTTCTAATGATAAAAATTAAACCTGGGGACGAAGGCGAACAGCTAGTCCGTCTTAGTTGCTAGGTATGCGGTTGTTAAAAGTCCTACAATCACCAAATGATTTTTTGCATTTAAATTCCCGAACAGTATCGTCAAGGCCCAGAAGACGGATTGTCAGCCATCCGCTTGGCTGTCATGCCGACCAGCACATCGCACAGATGCTCCATTGGATTGAGATCTGGGAGATTTGGAGGCCAAGTCAACACCTTGAACTTGTTGTTGTGTTCCTCAAACCCTACCTGAACCCTTTTGCTTTGTGGCAGGGAGCATTATCCTGCTGAAAGAGGCTGATGCCATCAGGGAAAACCGTTTCCATGAAAGGGGGTAAATTGTATTGCTCCCTGCCACAAACCCAAGTTATCCCAGCAACATTTCCAAAAGCATCCCACTGCCTCGGCCAGCTTACCTTCTTCCCATAGTGCATCTAGGTGCCATGTGTTCTCCAAGTATGTGACACACACACACCTGGCCAATCAAACGTGATTCATTAGACCAGGCCTTTTACCATTGCTCCATGGTCCAGTAGTGATGCTCACATGCCCATTGTAGGTGCTTTCAGCAGTGGACAGGGGTCAGCATGACACCCTGACTGGCTACGCAGCCGATGCACAAAAAGTGTACCTCATAAAATTTTATAACTATGCATTTCTTCATGAGTACTTGTTTTTATTCACATTTCATCAGAATTAAGGACATATTTCAGATGATCAAGTGGATAAACAACAATTACTTTTGATGTTGAACATTTTGGAGAGCTCTATGCAGTTGTACTCCATAATTACAGAACTATGTACTGTTACTCTATAAACAGAAGTCATTAATGAAACCCACCTTGTATGGTGTAAGATATGATCAACTTGATCCACTAGACATACAGCTGTGGAAGAAATTTTTCTTTCCTTTCCAAAAAAGTTAAAAAGGAACAATTTGAGCGAAGAACCAACGTGTCCAATTTGCAGTGGCGTCTTCAATTGCACCATTCTGATTCTCACTCCAAATATTCCATTTCAACTTTGTTGGAAAGGAATGTAAAAGAATCTGCGGTCTCTTCTTTTTTCTTTCTTTAGACCTACAATACCCGCTATCTCTCTATTACAGTCCTGTAATGGAGAACTGTCATTAACGCTGTAGCCTGAGACCACATCATATCCCATCCCAATGCACTCCAGGTGGTTCAGTTTGTCGATGGCGCGAGGAAATGGGATCTTTACACCCAATTTGAGGTGAAGTGACTCAGGGTTTACTTGTAGGATATCCCCTGACCCCTAATGACTTCCAGGCTGCAGGTGGTCCAGCTCTCGTGTGGCATTGATGGGGCCCAGAAACAGACTTAATCACATTCCTCAATGGAGCCTCTCCCCAAACCAGAACGTTCCTCAGACATGGACCATCTGTCTACAACACTGACACATCGAATAAACACACATTATGCAAATGCCCTCTGCTTGGACTGACTTTACACATCCATTATTTCCAAGTTTCTATTCTTTTACCTCAAAGGAGGGAATGGCGTCTTTGAGGGGCATGTTACTGTAGAATGGGGTTTCATTAGGACTAGCACGTAATACGCGCACGAAACCTCTCTCTTTCCAAACACGTGGAATCGGCCTCCCCTTTGTCCAGAGGCACTTGACCCGAAAGGGCTACCGGACGTGTTTTGATTGGAAGGCACCTCGTTCCACACACACTTGAAATACTTTTTTCGAAATGCTGCACACTCGCACACACATCCACGTCAGTGCCCATGTGTGCGCCACGTGAAGGGAGTTTGGCAGGCCTGCCCTGTGGTTCCTCTGGCTACAGAAGTGTAGCATGGGGACCAGTGTAGGCCGTCACCGAAAACAGCTGTTCACGCATCCTTTCTCCTTTTAATGGCACTTCCGCGGCATTCCATGTCTGGGCTTCCAATATACCAGCTACTCCTTACCAAGTACAAACGCGGTTTGTGTTTAATTGACGTCAGATTCCTTTCCCCCACCCAAGTCCTAATAACAGATTGGCAGATTTGCAGAGCTGAAGCAGAACTCCTTTAACGGGCTTTGTTTCTAATATTTAATGCTGATTCTAAGGATCGGCGTTTATTGTAAGAGGAGAAGAGTTGGATAAATAATAGGGGCATTTTTTGTAAAATATGTTTTGTTTGGGGTATCTGAAATGAGCGGCTGTATCTTAATTGTTAAAGTAAATTATATTATTAAATGAAATAAGTAAGTGTACTATTGCCATTGTACCATTATACATTTTGTAGATCTGGAGTTGGGATGTATTTTACACAGCCATGTTATGGCAAGTCTGATCTGACACTGATTTGTTTTAATTGTTTAACTGTGCTCTACATTATTGGCTAACGTGCCTGTCTGTAAAGAGAAGGTGGGATTTAAGTTTGACTCATATTTCAAGTGCTCAATGCTCCCTTGCACGTTTCCACCATTCAGATTACTCATGCATCCTGCTTGCCTGTTATATGATAAATCAAAATGTTAGGTTTCCTAGCAAGCTGTCAATGTGCATAGCAAACAAAGGTGGTGAAAGAAACACATGTGGTTTTGCATTCTAAGTAAAAGTTTTGAATTTACACACACACATACACACTTCTGCACAGTCCTCCAGAACCTTTTAAGTTACAAAAAAGAAAAGATGTTGGTAAGCAACTAAAACATCACATTGGCACCAAACCAAATCAACCATTACCAGCAATAGCACTTGTTTAAAGGAGGGCATCGTGTTCATTGCCAAATGTGTTTTGCCTTTCTGCACAGCAAGAGTGAATTGGACATTGTTTAGGGTAACGTAGGGTAAAATCTTTGTCAAATGGATCAACATGTGGAAAGACACACCCCTGGTGACATCAGTTAGCTTTCCAGTTGTCCCAACTACCCAAGGGAGTCATTAGAGCTCGCTCAGACCAGGAAGTCCTTGCTGACCGATGGCACATTTTACATTCGTAGCCACTCATCAGGTAACGGCAGGCTCAGAACTAAAATGTGGTGTTCAGCTTGGTTCAACCACAGAACGCATGGAGCAAACTGGTGGCCAAAACATGGAGCATGTTGTGATTGGCCAGTGAGGGATAATTTCTCCAAATATTCACAACTTATTCATTCATCTTTACCTAGCTCTTTCTGCACCACACTTGCCATTCTAAGTAGCAAATATAATTTTCGAGATATATTTCAAACTCAACCTTGAATCTAGAACACTACCCCAATCTGTAAGGTTACCATGGCTTTAGGTTTCTTAAAATAGAGCTCTGTGTCTCTCTCTTAGAATGATGAGAGTGCGCTTTGGTGCCGTACCGGGCACTTACATACATTTTCCTGTGTCTGGACGACACAGAATCTTGTCTCAGCAGAGCGACTGGTAAGAAGAAAGCTTGGCGAGTTCATACTGTTGTTGATGTAGGCTACAGAGGTAGCGTGCAGCTGTCCAGGCATGACTTGGCCAGACCATCATTGGAGGATGGACAGACCAACCTGTGGTATGAATCCATGAAACCTGACATCCAGGCCTTAATGGCAGGTCATTAATCACGCCAGGCTGTCCTGCACTGAACAGGCATGTGTTTTACCTCTGCAGGCCCAGTAGGAGGCTGTGGTGGTGACTCGAGGTGTGTGGGAGGAAACACATTTCTTCGTGAATGCGCATGCGTGTGTGTGTGTGTGTGTGTGTGTGAGGGAGGGAGAGAGGCTTTGCCTTGTGTTGCATCACTTCAGTTTGTTTAATCATCATTTCATTTTATGACTTTACACATTTTCCGTCTGTAAATGTTCTTTCAATGTTGAGGTTTGAGTACAGTGAGATAATTGTAAGTAATGATTCAAGTGCTGTGAGTTCTTCTTTCCCTCATTTTTGTTCCATTTCCCCCCGCTTGTAATGACTGGAGTATAGACAGTCTGAAGTTTAACTTGGTAGTATGAATTGATGACAGGATTTTTTGAAAGCCTAAAATCGCGCCCCCTGTCCAACACCTATCGATTCCCTATAGCACATAATCCATAGTGGTTGATTTGTTCAAACATTATGATCTGCACATAAACCGCATAATATTCTTTGCAACCCTGTGCTGATGAGATAGAGGACGAGACAAAGAGCATGGCTCTTAGGTCAGAAGTAAGGAAAGAGACAGAGAACGAGAGAGAGCACAGGGAGAGTTGAAACCATTAAAGCAATCCTATTGCATCTAGACCAGGGGAGGGCAAACTTTTTGGCTCGGGGGCCACATCAGGATTTTGAAATGAAATGGAGGGCCACATTTGTTTTTGTAATTTGTTAATCATGAATGATTTGCAGGCCAGAAAAGGGCAATTACATATGTAAAGTAGATCCCTTATAATGTGTAAATAGTTTAAATTATGACTGAGATGTATAAGAATGGGCTGGTGAGTTGTTTTTTAATTCCCCTCAAAAAAATGTATTACATTCCGCGGGCCGGATGGGACCGCCTCGCGGGCCGCATTTGGCCCTCGGGCCGCAGTTTGCCCACCCCTGATCTAGACGATGGCCCACATGCAATTAAACAATCAATGTAAAAACTCATGTCTACATTATATTTTATTATATGCATATTGCAGTGTATGCAACATGCAGAGGGATACAATATTGCGTATACAGTTATTTTCTAACTTTAATAAGCCTAACTCAATTCCGTTTGCACAAGGACCAAGTATTCTTGTGGCAGTTACTGTTATGTTATTATCTACGTGTTGTTGCTCTCTATTTGGTGGTAACAACATAAAAAACCTTTGAGCAACTATTTGTAAAGGAAAACAATAACAAACTCCACATTAAACACATTTCTTTATGTTTAAGCAAAACACAATAGACAATTGTACTGCAGTAGCTACTGATGCTAACGTTCTCTGACATTACATGCCATGGCTGAATTCTGCTGGATATATGAACTGTAAATTCAGATAATAAATATTTTTACCGGAACAGGACATCCTTTCCGGATGTTGTA
The DNA here is from genome assembly GCA_016801125.1 of Novumbra hubbsi. NCBI lineage: Eukaryota > Metazoa > Chordata > Actinopteri > Esociformes > Umbridae > Novumbra > Novumbra hubbsi. The sequence continues at coordinate 63,237 of JACXGK010000711.1, forward strand.
GTTTTCAGAGCAACAGATTCAAACAAATGATTATTAGTAGAAGGACAGATTACACAAACCTTGGCAGATCTATTACTGTCTTCTATAGAAAATATACAGTCTCCTTGTATTCATATAGTCAGATATACTGTACATATGTTTTATTAGTAATCCCTTCATTAAGAAATTGTGACAGACTGGCATGCATATCATCGACCTTCATCCTCACCTTGTGCATCCAAGTGCAATGTATCCTGTTGTTTGTCCTCCTGTTTAGACCAACTGTAACGTGCCCTTATTCATATAGTTACTTGTCCCGCTGGCATCAAGACAAGGCCTCTAAGAATTGTTGTGTTGACTGGGATGTCAAGAAAGCAGAGCCCCAACCTGCCACAGGACACAATACCTTTTTATTTTTTCAACCGTTAAGTATACATGAATATGTTTTTGCTGTTTCAGGTGTGTGTTTGTGCTTGTGTGTTGATGCGAGCAAGTGAGTGATCAAAGATAATACACCACTCCATTTTAGCAACGGCAGATGGATTTTCTCTCCCATTGTTCTTCAGAAACGACTGCATTTCTTAGTGACGCCAATGGAGCCGAGAGAGGGTGCAGCTTTTCCTTTTAGGAACATCACTACTGTTAACCAATTGAAATTCAGCATTTTAGGCTGAGCTTTTGTGTGAATGCTGCAAAACAGTATCATTCCACTGTTGCTGACGATATAATATGGGCATTGTATTACAATATGTCCCATTTAACAACACAGAATTATGCCTTTAATATTTCTTTAATATCCATAATGATATTGTTACATTTACTTCACTTTACACTGTGTTCCCTTTCCATCTGCATTATTTTAACTGATCTATGAATTGTATTCTCCATAACTTTAAACGTATTAAAAAGAGTACCACGATTTCCTTCAACGACTCAGTTTTCTTTGGCTTTATTTATTTTTTGTTAAAGTTGCCTCAGTAGAGTAATATTAAGTTCATGAATAAGTGGTCTCTTTGGTTCAGGTGTTTAGTGCCTTGGCCCAGACCAAATAACTCCTGCCTTGTTCCTCTCCAGCTGGTCAGCCAAGGGTCAAATAAAACAGAACCCAGCGGCAGTACTGATGCCTTCCTGCTATTTGCATTCATTTACCACCATGCACTGGCTAAAATAAGTTGTATAACATAACTAACTTGTTAGTTGTTAGTATGCCCCTCTGACATTTTTCCATCCAACCAGAAAGGCCCCCAGCTGCCGTGGTCTGCAGGCTAAATATTACGCTAGTGATAAAAACAAAATATGTATATCACCACAACGGCTGAATTCTTAAACGAAATGAAATGATAATTAGGCGTCTTCTAAAAAATGGAGCCATTACAGCTGGAGGTGTCAGAAATGTCATGAAGAGGCATTAATCACAGCTAGTCCTGCAACACACACACACAACCCACCATCCAGATCCTCTCTTTAACACCTTGTACCAGACTCAGAATCATGGCAGAGCCCTAGGTAAACTCTAGTATGTTTTTTATACACATTTAGATTTCATCCCAGTGCGCTGCCTAAATGAAAATGATGTCTGACTCACAGAAAGCCATTGAGTTCTGCTGGACATTGCCCATCTGTCTGGAGTAATTGAGCAGGTCTTCAGGAGGGGGGCGAAGAACTTAGTCATACAACAGTTGAGCCATTGTGAATCTCCAATTACTGCACAGGTACTACAGGCGGGACTTCATGTCGCGTTTCCAAGTTATTAGCCTTTGTTATTACTTTAGTACATCATCTTATATTCAAGACGTACGTTTTTTTGTATGAAAAAAACAAGAAGAAGTTCTATGGTATCACACTACTATGGTAACAATAACATTTGTTGAGTGTGGGCCTTGTGCAGTTGGTTTGACAAAAAGTTAGTATGTCCTCAAAGGAAAGTGTTGGTTGGAAGATCAAATCCAGGGTCACTTATTGTTGGCATAGTTGAGGAAATTACCCACTCAAATGAAATGAAATCAACTTTATTTTATAAAGCTTTTTTTACATCAGAATTTGTCGGTGTTTTTACAGATGACATTTTTACCAGGGGGCAGGGCCATTGATGAAGTGGAAAATCTGTGATTGGTGCTGGCAAAGTCATAAACTGGCAAATAGAGTACAGAGATAATGTTATTTATGTTGGCCCCAACAATGTTAGAATGAATCAGTCAAGAGTTTAAAAAAAGCGAAGATCAGCGTGTAAATTACTCATAAAGATGTGTTGCCATCGAGTATTTGTGTCCGGACCCACCTACTTATGGCCCCATCCCAGGAATGACAGGTCATTCAAAGAGTTTGTAGATGACTTTCTCTCATTTTGGGACTTGACCATAGAACGGCCAAACCCTGACCATCAGCGATGTACTCCATCCTTTGCTTCATACATTGCTCCTTGGTACAAAGACAATGCTACAGCACTGAAGCAAACCTTTACAAATTGACCCAAATGTGGCACTTTCAAAATAGAAGTATTTATACAAGCCTGGTAAGACAGTACAGGGCAATATTGAAAAGACCTCAAACCTTCATGTTTTTAGGATCATTTTGGAGCAATGATGAATACATGAACGTCTTTCTAAAGATCATCATCAATAGAAAACAAATAAAAGACTCGTCCTGAGATTTGCATCGTCTTTAGAAACCCAGTTGTCCAGAGAATGGACTGACCTGTCTGGACCTGGAACAAAGGTAGACACTTGTATTTGTTGATCCTGTATTGCTTGACTTGTTCATCTAAATAGTAAGAGTTTTAAACCCACCAGCTGTCAATCGGACCAGATTTCATCTAAACTACTTAAGGAGCTACTTCCTGTGCTTGGACCACCTACGTTAAATTCAATGAATTGCTCCCTAACCAGAGTTTTTCCATTACCTTTTGAAGACAAATAATATTACCAAAATGTTCCAATTTCAGACTACTTAATAGCACTGAGATATGGAGAAAAAACATGTTAATTGCATCAGACAGGACGGGATCCATCCAATTGCTTCCTAACCCCTATTGCCGCCTTCAACACCATTGATCACTCTTGGACAACACAGACAGGTTCTTGCCTTGCTAGAAATGACACACTAATGGTTGACGACCAAATAGTGGTCTGCTGTTCTCAACCTTAAAGCTTCTGCTGCTCGGGTCAACGCAGGGGAGTAGGGGACACTGGGGTGGAACCAACCGATGACAGAGGGAGACGATCGGGTGAGAAGACCAATGATAAAAAGGTAACACAAGACTGACAAAGGGTTGTATTTCAGGGGTAAAAAGTGCCTCAGATCAAGTGAGTTTCAAAATTAGAATTGTCTCGGTTAACACAGGAAAGGTTTTGGATTCACACCCTGCTTATGGAAAATATGTGGTGTATTTATTTTTACAAATGTAATCTTAGATCAATAATATCAAGAATATCAACTGTGCACTTTTTCACGTTTATGGCTTAACTTAACCACGCAAAAATATGGTAGCAACTGGAAATAAGGCCAAAACAAATCCCTTGGAAAACCACGAAGTGCCAGCCGTGCCGGCGGGAAGTACTTTCCTTGGCCTTTTTCTGGGACGTGTTGAGTGGCGTCCTAATCAAAAATCAATGTGCCCCACTTGAGGAGACCCACATGCCCTGTGTAGTAGGTTATGTAATCTGATAATATCAATCATAACTGTGTTAGAGGCAATCCATCTGACTTTCACAGGGCCAGGGTCAGTCAGGGGAAGCTATGCCTCCCCCCTGCCATCAATTACCACTTATTATGGGGGCTTACTCTGCCGGAGAGCTGTGTAGCCCTCCACCATAAATAATATTAACAGGGCCAGCCTCATCAATCAATACCAGTACAGTTCTATTGCCCCAGCCCTAATGGCGGCTTCCATAGCCCCGCAGCCCCGATCAATGGCCCTGGCTCCTCCAGGACACAGTGTGGGGAACATGGGGGTAAATCTAGCTGTGTGGTTAATGCCCTGGGGTCTTTAGGAGCCCCTCTCACAGCCCCTCTGTCTCGTTGTGTGTCACTGTCTGCGTCACGCTGTCTGTCTGTCTCCTCTCTCCACCTCTGTCTCTGCAATATCATGTCAGGTGTAACAAACCCCCTTATGAGGGTAGTGCTCGCTAGGTCTCCCAGGCCCCAGGTCACTTACTGTCTCTGTCTGTCGGTCTGTCTCCTAACTTCTCTCTCCTCTGTCCTATCTGGTCCTGTTAGAAAGCTAAAAGGTAATAGAGAGGAGGGTTAACATACGTGAAAATGTGCATGTACGCATTTAGAAAGTTTTTCCTGTGCATTATTATGCTGTTCTAATTTACGGGGTGGATCCCAACATAAATGTTTAAAGTACATTTCTTACATTTTACACGTTCATTCACATTTTCCGTGGTACAATGCATACGTGTCTTCAATGAAAGTTGACCCCACTCTTCCACTCTAACAAATCTTCTCAACCACCCAACCACTTGGTTTCTATATGTTTCCACAAGGACTTGTGTTTCTCTGCATCTGCCTCTGGCTCCTTTGGCCTCGCTCAGGCCTTTGCTCCCAGTCCGTCACCCTGTCACTGCCTGTCTTTTCTCCAGTGTAGCTCAACCCCTTCAGGACTGTTACACACTAGCTGTTCCAGTGTCTTTTTCTCTGGCCTCAGCTGGGTAACAGGGTTTAGCTCCGAGTGTCAGAAACGTGTGTCAGAAAGAGTGATTATGTGGAATTAATGAGTCACTTAATGATTATTTTCCCTCCTTCCCTCCACTTTTCTCCGACTTCCTGCTGGCTGTAATGGATGTGGTGTGAGGAGATGAACATGTTGTAGAGTCTGTCTACGGAGGCACAGATAGAAGGGGAGGGAGAAGAAGAATGGGAAAGACTGACAGAACAAGAGGGGAATGGGAGGGAGAAAGAAAATGGGGAAAACTGAGTGGAGGGAAAGAGAAGGGAAGTGGGAGGTTCGGAGAGAGTGAGACAGAGTGAGAGAGAGAGAGAGGAGGAAGGCCACTAGGTGGTCAGGTTGGTTTGAAGTGAAGCCGCAGCCATCTGCCTCACTCCGTCTGAATCTGTCTCTCTCCGTCTCACACTGTCTCACTCCGACTCACTGTGTCATAAACAGCTGTCAGTGACGGGACGAGGTGTTTCCGCAACGGGACGAGGTCTGTCTTCTACAATATGATGTTTATGTGCCACGCATTAGGGCCACTTGCTACAGGCAGTTGGGGAGTGTTGCAGTGGGAATATGGGTAGCAGAACTGGGGTGGGATGAGGTGTAATTATAGAAGGAACACTTTACGAGCAAGAGGGCAAAACAAGATTAATTAGCCTCATCATCTGACTGTGACCTTAGCTTTCTAAAATCACTGGCTGCATGACCAGCTCTGCCATTAGCAAATAATTTACAAGGGTCTACTGAACACTCCCAGCCCGGCAACCGGAGGGAGGAAGTTACCTGGCCAACCCAACCAATCAGTTACCCTGGACAGGTGGCCGTCTCAACCTATTTTACCAGGTAAGTATAACTAAGGACACAACCCCTTTTTCAGCCTTTCACCTTTTTTTTTTTTTCGGCTAAGGGATTTGAACACGTTTTACCCCTAGATGTGTTATTGCAATTGATACATTTTTATGTTGGGATATTTATTGTATGGAAATTGAGGTGTATCAAGGTTATATTTTAATTTAAAAACATCCATATGACAAGTTAGTTGTGGACAACTCTGTGCCTAGACCTGAGAAACGTAATCCCAACTCAGTCATCAGTGACTTCAAGTAACTGTCCCTTTGCTGACCTGTAATCTTCAAAGCCTGATCAAACCTCCCCAGACAAGGAATCTGTAGCTGAGGCAATTTGTTAAACAGAAGTGAGGTTTAGATTGATTTGGGTGGGAGGGCTGGAGAAAGAGCATGCTGTTACTGAGTACTGCCCTGACTAACCCTTAGATGAGCCCCTACGCAAGACACCGGTGATCGCTGTGGTAACTACTGTCAATGATGTCTACTGTCTTAACACACCAGGTGTAGTTTGAAGCAAATAACCTGCTTCAAAATTTAATTCATTATAGCCCTTTCATCAAAGCAGATGCATTAGCTTGTATGTCATGTTTATGTCATGTTCGCCAAAGTAATGCTATTGGGGCATGGATTTGTATTTTTATCGGAAAAGTACTGTTCTCTCTTCTCCATTGTTTTTGTGTTGTTATTGAATAAGTTTGATCAAGGATGGAAATGCCTATTTCATGAATGAAAAATCACATAGAGGTGTGTTTTGCAGCCAGAATCATGATAGAGCAACCAATAGAGTGAAATGTTGTTGAATTAAAGTAATCTGTTAGGAAAATTACAGTTTACAAATGTGAAGCTTTTTGTTTTGAAAATACAAAAGTGTTAAACAGTATGTCCTTTTCAGTTTTTTGTTTAGAAAGTTTGTTACCAGCAAATTAACATTTCTTTTGAAAGTCTGTCTTGCATTTCGATTATAATGGAGACATTCCCATGTATTGCTTTCTTTTCATGCTAAATTAAATGTACTCATTTTCAAATCAAACGTCAACCTTCTTAATAATTAAAAGTGCAATTAAAATTGTTTTCAAGATGTGCCACTTTAATCAATCTCCTATGAGTCAATTTAAACCACTCCCTTGATGAGTACGTACAATCAAACATCTTCACAGATGGCTGAAACCTGTCAAATAAAGATGTATGAGTAGATATTTAAAAGGGACATACTTTTATGTTCAAGGTGGAAACTGTTATTGTTCTTTGATTATTGAACTTTCTGGGACGACTACCTAACGTTTTTTTCTGGATTAGCGTTCTATTTAAACCCGATATTTATGTATGTAGCGAACTAATGTTTTGAAATCTGTCTTTCTTTTTAAACACTGTAAACAAAGGCTATCAATCATAAACCTTGACAGCTGTAATTGTTACCAGAGACAGTTGCACTAGGTTGCTAGCTAAGCAGGCTTATGCTGTTGCTTTGTCTCTCAGAGGATCCTTTGCTCGTCTCCTCAGCAAAGTAATGTACTTACTATTAAAACAATAGATCGGGCCAACAATAGTTTTACTGAACTGAAATGTCATGTACACTACTATTCAAAAGTTTGGGGTCGCTTAGAAATCTCTTTGTTTTCAACAGAAACACACACTTGTTGTTATGTTAGCCATACTGAAAACTGGCGTTCTTTAGACCAGTTGAATTTCTAGAGCATCAGTGATTGCATGCTCAAAATAAACAAAAAAAAACTTCCTTCTGAAACTTTTCAGTCTATTCTTGATCTGAGAAATGAAGGCTATTCCATGCAAGACATTGGTAAGAAACTCATACAATGTTGTGTAATACTCCCTTCACAGAAAATTACAAACTGGCTCTAACCAGATACATAACTGAGCAAGAGTTTGAGAAACAAACTCCTCACAGATTCTCAACTGGCAGCTTCATTATATAGTACAGGCAAAACACCAGTCTCCATGTCAACAGTGTAGAGGCTGGACCTCTAAGCAGAGTTGCCAAAAAAAGCCATATCTCAGACTGGCCAATAAAATGAAAAGATTTAGGTGGGCAAAATAACCGAGACACTGGATAGTCACCAGATATCAAACCTATTGTGCTGTTGTAGGAGCAGAAATCTCGTCAGAGAACCTCAACAAATTGACAACTAGAATGCCAAAGGTTTATAAGGCTGTAATTGTGGAAATGGATGATTCTTTGACAGCGTTTACACAATTTAGTATTCTTATTACACAATTAAATATTGTTATGTCTTACCTTATTATGAGGATGCCATTACTATATATTTTTTTTATTATTGTTCCTATATTTCCTATATTTTCAACTCCTTTCATATATGGTATTGTGGAACAAAATGAGATTTCTAAGTGACCCCATAGTTTTGTACGGTAGTGTATGTGGTAATAAGTGCTCTGCTCTGTGGTATTGAAACCACTTTCTTTGTAAAGCGAATTTCCATGGCTAACTAAGAAATTCAAGTAATTATACTAATATTTTATGCACAAATAAACAACATATAATATATACAGACAAAAACAATAGTTCATTATTCAAAAAAGTTTCTGACTGTTTTGAATAATAACAAAATTGAAAACAGAAAACAGACAACAGAGTTTAATAATGTGCAGAGACTCTTTTTTTTACCTCTCTCCCCCTTGGGCTTAAGCCTTTAGCACTTTGATTGGCTGTTGGTAAATATTGATCAAGTTGCAGATAATGTTTCATGCCAATGGTGAGGGTGGTTCAAGCTAAAACACACCATACATCTCAAAGGATGCAGTAGAATCAATCACAATATTACTCTGCTTTGATCTCACTATATTCCACTGTTTTGATCCTTGTCGCTGACAAAGATGATGATTTTAGACTTTCAGATATAATAGACTTTGGTATCAGGACAACCTGTCTGACCTGTAAAAGGGCTGGTCTGTCTGGTTGTCTGTCAGTTTGTTTGAGGGCTAATTTCACTGATGTTATGAGCCTGGTTAACCTTGAGAAGCAGATCAAGACTTCAGGACCGCGTTTTTATGTGAAACAATATCAATACTGCCCACGCTCTAGAGCCAGGGTTATGACTGATCTGGTGGGACAATGTATTAAAGCTGCCCCCCACAGCAAGTACACAGGAGATGGGTTGATGTGTGGAGGGACCAGAGGAGAGTGTGTGCTTCTCTACCTCTCTCCACATTATCGAATGGGGTAGCATGGATTTTATGCAGCCAGGAAGCCTGGTGTTATTGACCTGTGGCTGACATCTACTTTTTAGTTTCATAACATAATCAGCACTTGACACATGATTATAATAACTCAATTCAATTTAATGCATTCTCCTGCAAACACATTGATTTTTTTTACAGCTCCCAGAACCAATTACATTAATATTGGCGCATAATTAGTTTACACATTACTAAATTACTGACAGATTAAAAGTGAAATAGTGCAGTTCATACCCTGCCGCATAACTGCCAGGGAGGAAATTAATATGGATTCAAACACCCCTTAGAGACTCGAGCAGTAAAAAAAATAAAATACCATTAAAAGCAACAACCCATAAAGCAACTTTGCAGAAGGCAAACCTCTCTGCAGGCCTGCCGTAAGTATCCATTTGGCATATTGGGAGCCAGGTAATTAATATGGTCCCTAATTAGATCTGCATATGAATATCAATGGCCTCCGTCTCATGGGGAGGGTAACAGCTAGGGACTCCCACAGTTAGTAGAGGCGTGGGGGCCATTAGGAAACACGCAATCACCCCATTGGAGGCCAGACCAGCCTCATCTGAAAGCTTTCCATTCAGCCAGCTTTCAGAGCCTTCAGCCCTGGACATCCCATGCAGAAGGTTTGTTTTAATGCTGCATACCTCTGATATTGAGTATATTTACTGCACACTGTGGATGGTTGTGGTCATGGTGGCATGTTCGTATGTTCACAAACACATTTACAAACATGTAAAACACAATTCTCACTCGTCCCATTAGCTGCTGCTGTTGTTCACAGATTTTGTAAGGCGGTTTTATACTTTCTTTGTCAGAAAAGTGGGGAACTACGTAGGAGGAGTTGAACGAGCTGTGGCTCGGAACTGAACCCACGCTGCAGCAGCACCAGTGCCTCGTAGGCAGTGACTTGACCAATGCTGGACCACTCTGGGCCACACGGCTCCTGCTGGTTCATATCTTACCTGCTGCTCTGCACTGGAAGGACTCTGTTTTGTGAAGAGGTAAAACATTCCTTTCAGAGCAGAGCCAGTCATTTGGCACAAGGGCTGCTTGATGGCACACACTGCTTAGTTTTCGACCGAGTAGATGCTTCATGCCATGATAACTTTCCAGAGAAACTGCTTAATTGGATGCTAGTAGCCATAACCTTTCAGTAGAAATGTATTGCTCTGACCTTTTGACGTCCCTCAATTGATCTAATGCCCTGAGTGGCCGTTCCCCAGAAACAAACATGTATAATTGGTATTGGGTTCCATTGGCTCTCTCTTTCTGTTTCTCTCTCTCTATGTCTGGGGAAGCTGTGCAGCAATATAGATCAATTCACACTTATAGACACAATATGGGTGCATTAGTGCTGACTCTTGGTCATTTTAAAAGGTTCTGGGAGGGAAGTTTCAATAGACCTTGATTAGGTACAATCAATCTATCTTGATCTATCTATACTGAGTCTTCTAACAGCAATCCGAAGCGGAAGAAGATGTGGAAATGTCAATCATACACATTTTATCTCCAAGGTGTTTGAACTCCTGGGCCTTCAATATTTGAGGGTCTATAACAAGAAAAAGACGTCTAAATGTTTTGTTTACCACCTCAACATTCTGCTGCTCGCTGCCTAACCCTAAGAAGTCACTTGCACCTTATTAATGTGCATAAATGCTTTCAGTACAGTATATTTAGCAGAGGTGAGACTGAGAACATATGGCTGGGAAAGTTTTTTTCTCATTACTCATACACAGGAGATTTCTGAAGAATGTTTTCATATGTGTTCTGACTCCGAAAGCCTTTTCAAATGCAAGTTCAATCTAGCTCCAGAGTGTGGTGTAAAAATTCAAAATTCCAGTTGACTTCATCCAGCTATTATATCTACCTTTTCACAGTCTACATGTTTGTAAGAGTGAAAGTTATACATCAGCAGCCGTACTCAACCCAGGGATTAACGCGTTTCAATATCTCTGACATGTTTCCCCAATTACAATGTCATAAAAAGCTCCATTTGTATTGAGTCGGTAATCCTCTTACTGTTTGATCTGTGCTTAAAAATCTTTTCAAATCTCAAAGGTGATCTAATCTTGCTCCTTTTTGGATATTACTGAGAGAAAATTAATGCGGACTACTTAGACAACTCTCTCTTGTGAATATATATTTACATAATTTACCCATTCCCTCGCAACGCTATTGATTGGCTTTATTTTCCCAACATTTCTCTGCAGTCTAGTTAGTGGTCTTCATATCAGCCTTTGATGTTATCTGTCTGGAGCCGAGGTAAAGAGTGGTCTGGACTGTCCACTGGACTGTCCACTGACTGGGGTGTGCTAACATGGATTGAGGGGTTTACAGAGAAATCTCTTCATCATTCAATTCTCTGTAGTACACTGAGAGTCTCTGGTTACCTTATTGAGTTTCAGCCAACATATATTTGTCTCGCATGTGGCAGTGGCCTCCCCTATACCTAGAAAAAAACATTGACAGGGTATATTCAGTGGTAAATCAGTTTATCCTATATTGGATGCTGCCACTGTATTGCGTAGTGAATCAACCTTAAGAGGCACAGGCACAGCTGGATCCCAGTCTGATAATGCCTCTAACAGAGCACCCAGGTTCATAAGCCATATTTTTCCATAACTAATTAGCTCAAAATCAACATATCTAGGCTGCTAGCACTTTCAGTGTGCTCCTCACACATTAGAACTGCAGTGCAAGAGAACCTACAGTACAAACGAGACAAGCCATTTAAGTATGTTACGTTGTTCTCAATTTGGAAATTATAACAATGGACATATTAACCGCATATTTAATGCGATTATGCGTTCAACATGGCCCTTTATGTTAATTGCCTATTCTGCTAATTGAGTAAAGGCGGGAACAGTTTGAATTACACACAGTCATTAGTCATCCTCCACTCCATTCCCTGTGAGAAAGAAAGGGGATCTCTGTGTTAACTGTGTGCCATGGCCCTCTGCAAGGTACAGCACCTAATGGTTTTGGGCTTTGTGGCCTGGTGGCCGGCTGAGAGACTAGGGGGCAGGCTTGGGTACCTGTCCACTCCACTATGGCCCAGCGCAACTCCTGTTTACTCAGCTGTGGGCTCTCATTCTCTCTGTCCAGTCTGAGGTCACAGGAACAGGTCGCCATATATTACATTTCCCAAGTAAAACATACTTCCCCTCTTCAGTTAAAAAAAGATCACAGTGATGAATGTGCAATCAGCCTGATTAACCCATTTTAGGAAAGTCCAACGGGGATCCTCCGGAGGGAAGTGAGGGCAAGACAGAGAAGATTGTTTATGTCCCAGACATACTTGTTGCCAGCTGGGTTTGTGGTGCTGTGGAACTTTATGGAACTCTGAAGCCGTGCGGGGGAAAGCTAGACATATTTGATATTCTGTGTCAGAGTTTACCAGATGCATCTGGGAAAGGGAACGTTAAGGATTAATGATGGTATCATAGCAGTTGGGACGGTATCTGTATCGGACCAAATTTCTCCCCACCCTCCCAACACCTCTTCAGGCTCTCTTGTCCCCCCTTTTCCCTTTGGCTTGCTTTCTTCCATCCCCTCCTTGCTGATCCTCGGATTACCAGCAGGTGGAGCTGCAGTCTCTTAACAATCACTGCAACAGTAAGAAAAAGAATACACATGTTGTGTCCTCTCTACCAAACTCCTGCACTCTTTTTCTCTCTATTTCAAACACACACACACACACACACACACACACCCAAAGAGATAGAGACACATACTGTACATCGCACGCTTTATTTAAAAAATAAGTCTGGCTTAGTTCCTGAGTTGAAGCAAATGTTTGTTGAAATAAGTGGAGATTTCCTTGTTTTCTTTTGTAGAGAAAGAAAAAGAAAGTTTCTTTTTTGATTGTGCTCGGGGTGTTCTTTGATTACCCTGCTTTTCCCTCTGCTCTGTTCAATTTTTTTTTGCTTTCGCTTTGAGTAGGAACAGACAATGTTTTCCGTTCCAGTTATTTGTGGCAGACAGGGTACCGGCTGGTGGGCTGAGTGTGGTCTTTGTAGGGGCTTACTCTGGAGGAACGTACTGTAGCTGCTAGAATTGCTGCATGGGCTAAAGATCAGAGATCTATAGAGCGGCTGTGCTGAGGGGCATTATGGATGTAAGTAAGACCAGCACTGACTGACTGACATTTTTATAAGCAGACGGAGAAGAGGTGTCTAGCTGAGGACAGTATGCGCATATCAAGTGCTAATGATTGAGCTGAACATGTATTGTGACTACATCAGGCCATTGCCTCCTGATCTTGTTGGGAGATGAGACATAATTAGATGCTCTTTCTTGTTTTACTACAACTTTTATGTAGTATGTTGGGAAACAGTTCAATTTAACATACTGTTTTATCAATAATATTATCAATGATGTTCATGTTCATTTATTTTCCTTGTTTTTTTATTTTTACTGTGACAATTGTTGTGACACATGTTATTGACATTTTCTCGTGCCCTGCACGGGTGAGGTTGGTCTGTTCAGAGTAGAGGGAGCGTAGCGTGCAGGCCATTGAGAGCTGGAATGTGAGAGAGCATTATTGCTCACACTTGATGTGAATGGAAGGGGGCTGAAGAAATGACAGCATTACAGTGGGTGGTAGGGCCTCAGCTCAGCCTGGGAGGAAATGGAATGAGAAAGTGCAGTCAGGCAGACTACTCATTCAGTATGACGAATGGGAGAGGCCTAGCCAAGGGGGATACCTGATACCACACGGTGTGGAGAGCTGCATGCACCTGCCTGGTCCGGCTCCTGCTCTTGTGTTCCTCACATTTTAATCCAAATGTGCACGAATCAACGGTGCCAAATGAACCTCTCTATTAACATTTTACCATCTCCCAAAACTGGATGTCGGAACGCTAGCCACATGTTGGATATTTGATGCAAGGGTTGGAGACTGATGCTCCCCCAAATTCATGTTATGTGTTTTATAGTATATAGCTGCAGTGCTTTAGACTACAAACAAGCGGTAGATGTAACATGTTTCAGCTACAGGGTGGCACAGTTGTCTGAGCTGCTGTTTCGTAACACCACGTTAACCATTCAAACTATTTCCAACAAATTTCCTTCTGGATAAAGACAGATTTATTTAAAATGCCATCGTATTTGCATTTCTACATCTTTAAAACATACATTTATGACACGGTTAAAACAATATTCAACATTGTACACAGTGAAATTCCGCAAAATAAGATTATTTTAATATGTGTGTGGATTCGAATTCTAATGTGAAAACATGTGTTGTATGTAATGAGCAAAATAGAAAAATAGAAAGTTTACAACATTGCAGTCAGTACATTTCTGTTGGTTGAGAAAGGTGCTTTGCTTGTTGAAACAATATGATTCTTGTGCTACTTTCTGAATAATATAATTTATTACGTCATACAGGGTGAAGTAATAGATTTTTATCATTACCTGCTCATGAAATTGTATTATAATAGGAATGCCATATGATAGACAGTTTCATATGGCTTTTACATTCATGATTGATTAAGGTATTTTGTGTAGGAGCAATTTGATCATTTGCCTTTGCTTCAAAACAATATGTATATATATATATCTATATATATATATATATATACATACATATATGTATACACAGTCACGCAAAGAAAATAGGATATTGTTATTTTTTAAGAAATTTTTACATACCAGTATTTGATCTTCTTTCAAACTATATCAATAGATACATATGATGTAATTGAACCAAAAACAATGACATTTTAACAATGCTATCATTTACTTAACAAAGGATTTACAAAGATACCATTTCCTACTGAGGAAAAAGTGCTGTGGGGTAAGAAACCCCTCAAACATCACACAGATGAAAAAAGACTGCATGGAGGAGTAGGAAAAACATTCTTCCAGTCGATGTCAGGCTGGTAGACAGTTAGAGGAAACTTATTGATGTTATTGAGGTTATTTCAGCCAAAGAGGGTATTACCAGCTATTAGGGCATATGGTAGGAAATGGCAGTAGGAAATGACAACTTTGTAAATTGTTTGCTAAATAAATTATATCATGGTTAAAATGTCATTGTTTTTGGGTCAGCTACATCACCTTCATTTATAAATATTGTGTGAAAGAAAAACAAATATTGACATACGTCTATTATAAAAAACTAAATATGTCCTACTTTTTTCACATGGCTATATATATATATTTTTATATATATCAACCCTTGTCTGTATATATTTATGTATATATATTGTAAATAAAATTGTTTTTTGGGTGGAAATATTTGTTAGCTAATTACAAATATATTGAAAACCTATTCAACACCTGCGCTGTGGGAACTCTCAGTATATCATAACAGTCTGGATAATATTATGTTGGTGTGATGATCCAACAATCAGGAAGTAGAAGCCACATCACACCATTCATTCACAGCCAGGAACATGTCTTTTTGTTTAATACTAAACATAGTATTAAAACGGATAGCTAGTAAGAGAAGTTGCAATTAATCCAACAATCACCCTTAGGAAGCTACAGAGCTACACTCTCCTGTCTTTTGCAGTAAGATGACGTAACTCAATAAGTATCATCTTAAAGGATTTCACCTGCGATCAAGATAGAGCTTTTTGCTAAGTGCTTGTATGGCGCGTGAACAACATCCCAACAGAGAAGTATGCTGTAGGCATTGTTATGTTGTGGGGATTCTTCTCCATCGCAAAAACTGGACATCTTAAGTTTCTGCACTTTGAACAGCTAAACCTGACTGCTAACACCAAAATATTTATAAAACAACGATCAACATGCCCTCAGTGGCATAACAACATTTGTATCATATCTTTGTTACAGTTGTAGATACTTGTTCTAACCAACATGGTTTTGGGAAATTATTTTAATAGCTGGACATTGTGAAGGCCATTGACCTTCGGAAAACTATGAATCTGTCTTTTTGGGAAGGTCTTAATTGTTAGCAACCTGCACTCACATTGTTTGAAATGCAGTAAACAAACATAGCTATAGTAAAGATATGTGATAGAAAACTTTGTAAAAACAACAGTGGATTGGGAATTGTCCTGTTCATGTGAATGATCCACCTTTGTTGGCTTCAAATCTATCCTTATTTACAACAAATCCATTTTTAATAGTTATTTCTTGAAAGCTACAACTTTTAAGGATGCACGTTTGAATGCATACACACATATAGATATTATTTGTGTGTTTTCCATTGTAAAGGGTTTATTTTATAATTTTCACATACACATCAACATTTAAAAAATTACATTTACAATCTCACAGCAATAAAATTTTGCGTTTTTTAGCTTAATAATTTAGTAATTTATAGAAATTCAACATTTTATTTGAATTGATTCATGCATTTGGGAGAAATAACTAATTCACAATATCAAGAGTAAATTGTTTTTTTTATCATTATCACTGAAACTTTTCTATTTTAGCAAAATGCCATTGTAGATGTCAGATTGCAACAGTAGGGTGAGATGTGATTAAGCAATAGACTCTATTTTTATTTACAGTAAAACAAGTAAAATGTTTTATTGGCTTGGCAATCCTCAGTGCTAAAGATGTACTTATGAAATAGATCATAATGATTTTCTATCCTGTCTTGTCAAGTTTCTCCTGTATATATTTATATATATATATATATATATATATATTGCACTAGATTTATGAATTAGTAAACATATTTAATATGTGTTTATAAAGTACTGAAGACAATTTTGATTAGACAGAGAAGTAAATCCGTACAATTCATGCTAATGCAATTCATAGTGTACAAAATCTGCTATTCCACGGTGGGACTCTCAAGTTTAATGTAATGCCTCTTCTCTCCATTGCCACTATCAATTTTTCTGACAAACGTGCCATGCGAATTATGATATCAACAAAAACATTTAAAGCAAGGATACCTACGTTATCTGTTTTTAACCAGCATGACTTTGCTCAGCTCAACGAGAACATACATTAATGAGAACACACAGTTAATTACTCTGTTTCTACAGACAGACAGGATGTCACAAGCCACATGTCATGAGGTTTCCATCTAAATTAAGTCATTTATTAAATTACACTGGCATATTAAATCTATGGGATCTGTCTAGGTTTGGAAGGGACACTGAGTGTAATAATCCGAATGTAGGTCAGGACGCTACAAGACACCGTTTAAAGAACGCAAGGTGGTCTGTCTAACTTCATATACTAATAGTTCAGCCTGGCTTGCCTGAATGTATTTTATCGACTGTAATATGGTCACTCTTGTAGGGTAGACAGACTCCACTTTTACACCCAGGCAGATAAGCTGTGGTCACTCATAGTCACACTGGTCAGTCAGTGTTGTAAAAATACTCAATCTGGTCTCCCATTTCGGTGTTTATATTGCGTTGGGGAATGACCACACACTGACTGCAGAAGGCCCTGCTCTCTCTACCCCAAGGACATGAATAACGGTGTGTTTTCTCAGGGCAAATAGGTGAGCTCATTCTCGCAATGTCAAAATTGTTTTTCCCCCCCGGTAACTCATTCCATAGAATAGAATAAATAACATGGAGAAGGACAGCATGCATACTTTTTAGAGGTGTGTATTGGTGTCATTTTGTGAGTGTTACGATGTGCTCTATTTGCAGATAAAAGCAACAATTCATGTTAATGTTGTGGTTGTATGTTAATTCTGAAAATTATAGAAAACATATATGTTTGTTTTCAAAATATGAAACTTAAAAAAATAGGATGACCTTATTATTAAGTAAACAACAGTGTAGTGATTGTAGTTGCAATATAGTTCCCTAGGTATAACTATGTTATTACTTAGTAGTATAACTGTTGCTGAATCATTTATTAGAACAAGGAATGTGTTTTAATACATTCACTTACTTAATGTCATTCCACATGTGTAGCTACCAATGTATAACACAACTATGTTCCTTATTAGTTCCATTACATTATGTAATTCATGTTTTAGTTTTAATATTACCCATTTGAGTAAAACGTTTGTTACAGGAAAGTTCATTGGTGAATAGAGCCTGCTGTCTTATTTAAAAGTTATTCATGGCTTTATGTTTTCTAGCAATTATTGTGGCCTTTGTGCTTTAATATGGTTGTCTTTGTTCAACAGACCCATTGGACATCATCCACAACATTGCAGGATCAGCTAGGTTGACTAGTTTTCTCTAACTTTAAAAAGACTACAGCCTGATGGGAGTCTTAGGATTTAGCCTGATGGAAGGGTAGCCTGATGGGAGGGTAGGGTTTTCAAAATAGGTGCATTTCTATGTATTATAGTTTCTTGGGAGCTCGCTAGCTAGTTTCTTTGAGAAGACAAAAAAACAAGCATTTATGATTCCCAAAAATAAATGTCAAATTTTGATTGTTCTGACCACAGGACAGTTTTGCACTTTGCCTCAGTACATCTTAAATGACCTTGGACACAAAGAAGACAGCGAAACTTCTGGATCTTGTTTATATTTGGTTTCTTATTTGCATGATAGTGTTTTTACTTACATTTGTGGATGCAGTGACATACTGTGTTAACAGACGTAACAGTTGTTTTTCAGAAGTGGTCCTGAGCCTTAGAAGTGATTTCCAATAAAGAATCGTGTCTGTTTTAAATACTGGGCCGTCTGAGGGCCTTAAGTCTCTGAATCATTTAATGATATTATGTACCATAAATTATGAAATACCCAAAATCTCTACAATTATTTTTTAATTGTTGCTCTAGTCTTTCTCAGTTTTTTGTCAGTTTTTGTCAGTTTGAACATTTGATGTTGTATTTGTACTAATTTTATTTGAAAATAGGGTTATATTTTTATTTTTCACTGTGTCCAACTTTTTTGGAAACAGGATTGTAATTATTAATTATTGACAATAATTATTTGCAAATATATGTAAGGGTAACTCATATTAGCTCCATTATGCAACTATCTTCCTTAGCTGTGTGTAACTTAACAAACAGCCTCCTAACTTCAACCAACCCATATCATTTGTAAGTGTTAACTTAATCATTTCAAACAAATGTGAAGGCACTGGGAAAAAAAGACATGTTTTGCTAGTCAAAATATCCTCTCAGCTAGCTCATCAACAAATTCCATAGAAATGTTAGCCAGTAAAAATGACTTAAAATGTAATTAATATGTCATGTATACATTTTTCTTTTGACAAGATGTGAATCATGCAATTCGAGTTTTAAAAAAATATATATATTAGGAAATATAATGTAACTAAACAAAATAGTTATGTGTCAACTTTTAAATATGCATAATTGGGGGGGTTCCATGCTAGAAACTGCTAGTAAAGCTAATAAACAGATCATGTCTGTGGAATTGTAACAGCATATATTTATTTAACAGACTTATTTCGGTAGAGTCATGGAGTGAGGAGGCAGAGATATCAAAATGACTGAATTGGCCTGTCTGGTGTACCCAAATGGTACTCTGAATATCTTCAAATCAATAGAGAAGCTTATCGAGGCCAAATAGCCAAGCAACAAACATCCGTTTCTACATCTTTACTGAGTCTAAAGAGTGTATTTATGAGTTTGTGACTCCAACCTGGCTTTCATTTTTGTGACAGGTTGGTCTTGATTGTTCCAGAGCTTCACTAAGACAGCTTCAGTACAAATTCAGTATTTTTTCATTCATAACATTGAGGACCCATCATTAATTTTTAACACCAGAAACATTCGGACCTTGTACTTGTTTATAACATGTGAAGGGTACCGAAATATGTTAAACAAGTTCATCAATGACCCTTCTCACTCTGTCACAAATTCATTGTGATGTCACTAACTCTGATGTGTCATCCGTCCGTGTAAACTGACAACTCACCCGCCCTTTTTCTTTACAGTTTCAGCACATTCCCCTCAAATGGTCTCTGCATAGCATGTACAAGCTTTACTCAATTGGCTCTGACTCTGATACTGCAATCCTAGTTGAACATATATATATATATATATATATATATATATGTACATTCAATTACATTAATCAATTGCCTGTCATTCGGACTCTGTTACATTGTACCCTCAGCCATCCTAGTTGGCAAAGGGCTTCTTATCAATCTTATGATGACCATTTATACTACTGGCATTTATGCATTGTAATACCTTTATCACTAAATTTGCCATACAAAAAAATTGCTTCCCTATTGCATGAATTTCAAGGGCACAATATAGGTGATTCTTTAACAATCAGTTTTTTGTCTTGTGATTTCATTGTAAAATATATATTGTCAATATTTTGTTTTTACAACATATTATTGATAAAAAAATGTATTGACCTCTTACAACCACTTTCGAAACAGTTTACAAAGTCCCCGGCAGGTCAAAGGTCAATCTTTTGTTAAATAAACATTCTAATTTCAAGGGATGAAAGAGAGAAAAACACTCAATCGCACTGCTACGCTCACTCTACTCTAGGGACCTTCAAAACAAAATACTATGAGACATTATCAACCCAAGTGAGCCTTTAAGTAGAAACATGCAGGCATCTTCTCTGGATAAGTCACAAAATCAATTGTATACGCTATTTGAAAAGGTATTTAATCTAAATCCTTCCAACGTTCGGTTAGAGAAGAGTGTTACCTGGGCTGAGCTGGAGCTGGGGTGTGACGGCCATTAGAACAGAGTGACCTTTCTGCTATATCGGCAGACACAGTGGTTTTGTAGTGAATGGTTTCCTAGTGGTTTCAACTAAATGCAAATGGACAGGGTGGAAGAGAGGGGTGAAGTAGGAGAGATGGACAAGGATGGCAGTGGGCATCTGGATAAGTTGCAAGGTGTTGGTTCCACAACCAAGATGTTGCGGTAGTCCAGATGTGAGATGGCAAGTGCCTGACTTATTGCCACTTCCTGCATGGTGTGGGGTGAGGTCAGACTCTACGACTTTTGAACAGGAACCTGCAGAAACCGAAACATACCAACTGGGTGTCAGTATGGGGGATGGAGCAAAATAGTTCAGCGCCATGCTCAACCTACTGTAAACTACACACTGCTCTCCCTCGTGGTCATTTGCACAATTTCTCTTTCTTTCCTCTTGTAAATGTCCAAACAGGTTTAAAATGGGTGGGTAGCTGCAGTCTACTTCTTCCTTTAGCACTGGATTGCCAGTCTTAGGCAAGTATTTTGTATTAATTCATTTGAATTTGTTAGCGTTATTAGCTTTCATCTTTTCTGGAAACATCTTTTGTAGTTTTTCTAATCCTGTTAGCCTACTGACGTTCCGTATGTTATAATTAGTATCAGGATACTGCCCAACCCAAGTACAGAAACATTTGAAATAGCATTCTTAGTTAATATGTTAATTAGAAAATTACACATTTTCTTTTTTAATTCTGCAATAACTGATTCAGCAATAACTACATTGCCATGTTTATACGTACCTGTAAAACATTTATATTATTACTACAGTTGATATGTGTTCATTGCACTGTATTTAGAGAAATTCTGTAGATATTGCTAAAAGGATAAATCATACATTACGTTCACATGCATTGATTCTTTTCTCTATAGGTATTGAAAATGATATTTAAAATGTGTGTTAGTACATGTAAACCTCTCACTGTAGTATGTTGTGATACTTGGGTGATGTTTTCCTCCATCTTATTTAAACATGGGAGATTTAGTGAGTTAGTTCTTTTTGAAAGTTACTGAGTTAGTTCTTGTTGAGAGTTGCTGAGTTAGTTCTTGATGAGAGTTAGAGATAGTTCTTTTTTAGAGTGAGTTAGTTTTTGTTGTGTGTCAGTTCCTGCTCAGACCAGACTACATTTGTATTTGACATTTGAGTAGACAGTTTCAAAAACCGTGTCCAGTTAAGTGTGCAGGCACATAGTAGACAGAGTGATGTAACTATTGTTTCTTGACTTCTGTGCACCGATTTTGAAAACTACCTTGAGTCTACTATATTTATGTTCCTTTTAGGTTGTGGGTCCTTTGCGGCAGGTTTGCCGTACTGCACTCAGAACTGTTCACAATCAGTTTGATGATGGATGTGTGTCTGTGAGAGGTGTGGGGTTGTTGGTGTGCATTTAAAATAATAAATTAACTGATAGAAATGATGCTAATATAGAGGGTTTACAAATAGTAAACTTAATAGTAAATAAGTAAAAGTTACTTATAACTCATGGCTGATCTACTCCCAGTAGAAAAAGAAGGAAAAAAAATAATTAAACAAACATTTGACTGATTTAAAATGATTTTAACATAGATTGGTTACAGAGAGATCATGTTTTCTTATTCATTGTAAAAACAAAGCTCAGACTTGATTATACTAACACTGACTACTTGAGGGAACATGTACTGTACTTTAGTTTTACTTAATTATGTGAATGTACCACCAAGCTATCATGGCCTAATGGTGAATGGCACTGGATAAAAGCATCTGCTTAATGAATTAATTCTAAAATATGAATGAAAAGCCAAGAGAAACCGATGATGAGCAGAAATGTTGCACATTTTGCTACAATTACTTTATAAGGGTCAATGGGATAAAAATTGGTTATTGGTTGCACAGCCTAAATATTCTTAAAAAAACATATTGTAGTCAGTCTCAGATCCAATGTAGAGATAATTAGCCTAAATGCCTTATGTTGATGATTAATAAAAGAGTACATTTGATTTGGTTAATCCAGTGTTTTATGTGTTCAGTGGTGTGTTACATTACATGTGCTGTCTGTAGAACAGCCAAATGAGGACATTGATTAAAGCATGTTTATTCCATGTATAAAAAGGTCAAGGACATCTGTTGTTCTGATGCTCAACAGAGCAAACAGTATGTTTTGAATTAAGATTATATGTATTGAATAAGCCTTATTTTATTTATTTATTAATCTAAATAGACTTAAATATGCTTTGTAGATTAAAGTAGATTAGTTCTGGTAGTCTCTAACCCCATGTTGTCTCTCAGCTGTGTGGTGTGTGTTTGTGGGGAAGGGGGGTTGAGTTATAATAACCCAAATATATAATCCAATGATTCTTTCAAGCTGTTGTTAAATGCCAGGCATTTGTGTTGATTTAAAATCATCCTAATCTGCTTCAGCAACTGGTACAGTAGGTCACTGTCTAGCATTAGAGCCAAAATGGGGGTGGCAAACTTTAAAACTCAGAGATGACATTAGCGTAGCTGAGCATAATTTGTAATTATTCTGGCCATCGGAAACATATTTTAAAACATCAGTGAATGATCTTGTCATGATGATTATAAATGCTACTGTTTTGCGCATGATGTGTTTATTATAAAATGATCTGTGTTATAACGCTGTATGTTTTTAGGAATACTTGGCCATTTTATATAATTAAATATTTTGAATTGTGGATGTTCACTTAAAGGAAATAAAATGCCTTGAATGTAAGTGTATTTAGTACACAAAATGTTATTTTCAATACTTTTCTCTGTAGATTAAATAAATGTAAATGTATTAATTGAACATTTTAATGCACATTCTTTTTTTAAAATGTGCATTGAAAGTCAGCATCGCGTGCATCGCGTGTAGCTAATTCCTATTCTTGTCTCTTCTCCATGAGCATAAGCTGGCTGAGCGTACAAACCCAATCTAGGCCATGAACCATGGGTGTACCAGAGAGAGGTGCCTGCATACCAAGGCCCATCAAACGGGGTCCTTTGAGGACATACTGTTCAATAAAAGGTTGAGCCGAGCTACCTGGACCGAAGCATACAGGTGGTTCTAAGAATCACGTTTAATAATAGGTATTTACTGTCCTAGCTAGTTTAAAATAATTCAACTGTCATATGAAGCTTATCCTCATTATGATCCTCCGCTATTTATACTCTGTTGTTTATTGTAAGTAGATTCGGTTCCTGGAAGATCTCTTTACTGCCTCTGACTGCACGTCCAATATTATTAGGTGCTATGAGTTCAGCCTGTGGTAAATCTGTTAATGCATAAGACTATAAGAGCCTCTTATGTTCCAGCCAGGTTGGGGTGAAGACACATGAGATTAATATCTGATCATGCAGAAGGGCCCTTAATCAGATCTGCTTATTCCCTCAGCTGAGTGCTCCGCAGCAATTATCATAATTGTTGTTGCTAAACACGCTTGTCTTCAAGGCTGCTGGGCTTGTTGGGTGACAGCAAGTCTAGCTGTGTGCTCCGTGAGAAGGGGATTCCAGCAGCAAACCCAATTAATGCCCGGAGAACGGACGGCTGTGCTAGAGTTGGCCAGTTCTTTTCCTGATGGTCCAGCCAACTATGAGCACTGTGTTCCAGAGAGTCTCTTCCGGGCTTCGCTATACCTTTTGCCGAGGACACACTCCCATCCCCATAATCATGTTCTTAGCCAGGCCAAGAGCCTTAGTTGACAAGAAAGAATTGAAAACTGCACATAACAAGGAAAATTTCTCTAATAAAAAGCCCAGCTGATTGATTTTCTCCAGGCCACCAGAGTAGCGTAAGGCTTACCTCCCTACCTACACCAATCATCCTACTTCAAGTCCCACATCTTATCTCTTTTTCTCTCTTTCTCCTTTTTTAAACTGTTTTCATCTAAACTATTACTCAAATGTCTATTCCATGTCCAGTATGTTAAAACATTTCATTTACCAAACAAATGTTGATATTTCTACACAATAATGTTAAAATTACACACTGAGATTTTAAACATTATTGTAATGCCCTTTATGTGTAATAGCTGTTTAAATTTAAATCATCTGTATTTCAGCCTATTTGAGTTGAATTGTATTGTTGGCCAACTGCTTGGTGACACAAGGTTTGATCATTATTGACCAATTACTGCTCGGCTCTGCTCTAGACCATTAGCCAGTCAGGTTTGTAGACAGAAAAATCTTTATAATGGTTACCTGAAACCCATACAGTTGTATAAACAGTATAGCTGTATGTTAGGTGTTCAAAAAATGTCCCCAATAATTTATATTGCAAGAGATAATTTAAGAAGACTCAAACTACTTAATTTAGTGTTGACCATGCTGAAATTCTAACAAATGATAAGGAATGAATTAAAAATATATATATAACATATATATATAAATAAATGTGCATCGGATGTGTACAGCAAATCTGGATTTACTAGCTGATACCTTCCAAGTAAAACTCTGACATAGTGGATACGTCACCCAACTGAAACCTTGCTGTCAGTCGTGTGGGTAACCTATGACTTTGTGTCTGATGGAGTACGGAAGACGCACACACCACACCTCCGCTATATCATATTGTACATATGATATAGGGTCACTGGAATGTTGAATTCTCAGGAAGAAGGTTGCCTGTCCATGGGTTTGCCTACTGTATTCATTCCTGGCAAACCAGGATGAAGATGTCTACTTCATGTTGACATCTTTCTTTCTTTCTCTAATTTTCTTAATTCTCTCTTCCTTTCTCTGTCTCTGACATACATGCACACATGAAACACATTATAGGACACCTCTAGCCAAACATGTGTGCTCATTACCTGTGTCCTGTCCTTAGTAACAAAAGGTATTCTTTTTAGGGATGATGGGTTATCTATAAACTGTACATCTAAAGGTACCAAGGTAGGCGTTGCAAATTGTTAAATGTGATTGCAGTTTCTGAGGTCGAACACTTAGTTGATCTCTTCTCACCTTCCCATACTCTCGTTTTTGATAAACACTCTCAGATGAATACGTTGTCAGTTAAGCAGTGTGTCATAAACATGTCCTCAGAATAAATTAGTCTTTCGGACTGAGTGTCGTCTGTATGAAAGCCATCTATCTTTCTGAAGGCATGCCACTGTGTGGAAGAAAATCTGGAAGGGGATTGCCTTCCATTAATCTGGACTGACTGGCTGGAAATTGCATCTTTGTAATGAGTATTAGGTGTGCATCTACATGAATTAAAGCTACATGAGCGGCTGATTGATCACCTACTCCCAAACGATGGTCCTCCTGTGATCATTATTGTTTAAAAGTGACTATATCATATCAGGATGATTAAAAACCAGACTCCGTTGGGAGAGAAAGAAAAGAGATAAAGTAACGAAACGTGGAACAATACATTTTACTCAGTATTTGAATGATTTGTCTGGTATTAGATGGGAGCTGCGGTGTTTTGGATTTTAGAGGCATGAGTGATGGCTGTTCTCTTACCAGTGCTAAACATCTGTTTGGTAAGTATAGAATACAGTAAGCTGCATCAGTCCTCTAGGATTCAGGTGTTGGCCCTTCTCACTACCAGTGTGGTCTCTCTACTGTTTCACTAAATTAATTTCTATTTATTTTCCACCATCTGTCAATAAGTTACCCTTTCCTACTTTTTAAACCTGGGACTGGGCGCTATTAAGCCCTCTGACCCACGGCAAGTCTGGGCGGTGTTCCATTGTATACATGGATGCCATCCATTTGCTATGCAGCCAGTGGATAATGTAATAGCAGTACTCCTTTAACAAATCCATGTGCCACACATTCAGTTCACAGACCAGTGGAAGAGCTGAGGGGATCTGGCAACATGAAAGGGTCCACAAGGGTAAACTGAGTGCACACAGTATGTTTGAAGTTGTGGCCAAAACGGTTCAGGTGTTGTTATAGACACTAAGGCATACATGCTGCCTAAACTATACATCTAGAGCTGCTTGCGCAATACTGCAATACCCTGAACCCCACGCCAGGTATTAACTTAATTAATTATGGGGTATACCTTAAATAAAGGAAAATTCACTCTATTCATACTTGCACTTCTCACATTCACATGCACACATATATATAGTTGTTTTTTACTTTAAGATGTTCAGGTTTCAACACTTTGGAAAACATTAAGGATTGTCAGCTTCACTTTTTTTACTCCCCAGTTGTGTACATTTTGACTAAGTTTTGTTGGATAGAGCGCTGTGACATCCAATCAAAACAGCTGTACAGAACGCATTATATCCTATTACAACCAAACCTTCCGCCACCTTGCAATTACCATATTCTCAAACTTTAATTTGAACTTCTTTTTATCAGTGATTGCTACAATTGCCACAAAATGGGCACTGTAATTTTCCAGAGCTGGATTGTGGGCGGATGTGGGATGTTGAACACCGTATTTAGTAAAGATTGTGAGGAAGACTGACTCCTCACCTTGTTTCTAGACATATTTACTGTACCTGGACACGATAATGTTCCACTATAATGTCCTTGAGGTAATTATTCTGCCAAGCACCCTGTTGGGGTAATTATACTAAAAACCCTAATTAGCCACAGCATCAAGATGTAATCCCCTTGAAGCCCAGTATCCCTCCTGTTCCCTCATCTCACCTTTAGGCAGTTGTGTACTCGTCTGACCAGAACCTTATATCTTACCTCACACATTGTACAATGGAAGATACTCTGTTGGCTGAGGTTAATAGAGTTCAGCTAAACTAAATTAAGTTTACTAAAACAAAAAAACAGTGCACGTGTGATTGGACCTTGGGATGCGTTGCGATCCAGGAATGTTCGCTTCAGAAAACAATTGCTTCCTACAACAAATAGTCTTGCAGAAGAGTGAACTCTATGTTGTGAATTACTGGTATTGGTCAGTTTTGTAGGGCATAAACATTTTTTGCAGCTGGATATATGAAAAAATAAACGACAGCATGTAAATAACATGACATTTTCAACCTCTCCTATTAACTTGCTGTCACACTAATTGAGATTATTTTGCCCTGCTTTTTAAAAATGCTAATGCTACATGACACAAAATTAAAACAATACCAGCGTTTGGACTTAGATGTCAGCTTTTAGATAGATGTCTCTGTGCGTACAGAGCTGTATGGTAAGCAGGAAAGGAAAAAAAGACTGATGTTTTAATGTTTTACCCCAAACGTTTACCGAAAGGTCATAAAAAATGATCATATTAAATGCACTGGTGATTTGGCTTTGTGTGAGGAAAGTGTACAGACAGACAGACCACTCACCATATTAACACAGCAGAGAAATTAGAAATAGTGATCAATTCCCCAGCTTTCCTCCGCCTGCTTTGTGTAGTAATTTGCTCACCTTAAATTATTCAGAGGTAAGGCTTCTTTATGTCAGCATAGTGTGTGTTTTCCTGTGACAAAGCTAGCCCAGCCTTAATAGTTTCACTGTGTTTGCCATTTTATGACAGACATGGCAATAAACAGATTGTCCAGATATTTATGCCATCTGCAGCTTGGAGAGATAATTAAAGTATATAAATTAATCAAGTGCAATTAATTAGAGGCTTTATGTTCACAGCAGTACATCTTTGCATGTATAATTTATATTTATTGATCTGTTTGGTTTCATTAGCCTATGAGATAACAGTGGAAATGCATTAGAGGAGAAAATGCACAATTAGCATGCTGCTAGGTCTGCTCGTAATTGATAGATCAGCGCTCGTTCCCCGCAGATATAAAGCTGTGTAAACTGTCATAAGCAGTTACAATCGATGACTGATATTTTGCAGCATATCTCCCGTGCTGATTAATGTTGTTTTCGAAACGGCTCCCCGCGCTTAATGGGAGGCTGATAGGCATTCTAAATTTACTGTTTAATCAGCCTAAATCATTTATTGTGGGTCGTCCCTCCATGGCCTGCGCTGCGCGGGCCCTTGCACACGCGTGTGTGTGTTGTAGGTTGGCTGAAATCTAGGATTGGTCTCTATTAAAGCTACGCTGATGTTATTTGCTCCAGTCAGCAACCAATACGGCTGAAGCATTAAGAGCTTGGTGCATCCCAGCGGATTTTTCATTGACTCCGCTGCCATCGTCCATCACCAGTCTGTGTCTCTCCACTCTGCGCTAGGGATATCTGACTGACGGAGAGGGAGACCTACTTATACTATTCTT
Source organism: Novumbra hubbsi (assembly GCA_016801125.1). Taxonomy (NCBI): domain Eukaryota; kingdom Metazoa; phylum Chordata; class Actinopteri; order Esociformes; family Umbridae; genus Novumbra; species Novumbra hubbsi. The sequence goes on from JACXGK010000711.1 coordinate 91,654, forward strand.
AAAGATACATTAACTGTAGAGCGACTATGCAGATACAGAAGGGTCGAAATACATGTTTGCTCTTATTATAAAGGTGCAGGCGTCATTGAATTTCCGAGATAGCGTGCAGATTGACCCACTGGGGACAGATCCACATCCAGAATGACAGTATCTAGTTCACTTGACCCAGTACTTGTGTTGCACTGACCCAGCCAGCCAACTCTGTGTCCATAAGACGCTACGGTACCCTGACAACCTGAAGGAGGATAAATTACAGAGCTCCTCTACACTACTAATTTTCCTAAATGAGGGGGTTGAAAAGGTTCCATCTCTCCTTCTGGAATTGATTATGTGTTTATTGGAAGAGGATTACCGGCCCCATCGTGGTCCTCCAGAAGTACCTCATGCTTAAACTGCACTTCCTCTCCTCACAACCTCCCAATACTGTGTCCTCTTCCCATGTCTCAGACCCAACAGCCTCCCAGTACTGTGTCCTCTTCCCATGTCTCACACCCAACAGCCTCCCAGTACTGTGTCCTCTTCCCATGTCTCACACCCAACAGCCTCCCAATACTGTCCTCTTCCCATGTCTCACACCCAACAGCCTCCCAATACTGTCCTCTTCCCATGTCTCACACCCAACAGCCTCCCAGTACTGTGTCCTCTTCCCATGTCTCACACCCAACAGCCTCCCAATACTGTCCTCTTCCCATGTCTCACACCCAACAGCCTCCCAATACTGTCCTCTTCCCATGTCTCACACCCAACAGCCTCCCAGTACTGTGTCCTCTAGTGTACTGGTGGACACTTCTCTGTGTGTTTGGCGCAGGAACCTAGTTTACATGCTTTCATGGCACTTTGCTTCTATAATAATTCATGTGCCTTGAAAACAAAATAACTATAAATTGAAAGTGGATTTCTGGGGACCACGTGTTGTTCACTGAGACCAGCTTCTGTTGATTTCCGGTGTTCAGTGTAAAGTAATATCACCCCCCCAGAACCATGCAGAGATGAGCCTGTTATATACCCCAGATAACCAAGTATGTCACTGTTCCCTTGCTTTGCGCGCAAGTCTGGATTAGGTGAGGGAAGCATATGCATGTCGGAAGTTAACCCTTTTATGTAAGACACAGTGTGGTGGCACATTGGGGTTTCATAGCCCTGCTTTGCAGCTGGGAGCCAGACTTTTACATAGATTTTTGCCCTCTGTCTAAGGCAATTTCCGCTCACTCTGTCACTATAAATGCTCACAGAAACGCCACCTCTTGTTTAAGATTTCAGGGCCGTGTTGAAAGAGAGATCTTGGCTCTGTTCCATATCGTGATTCAGATTCATAGTTGTATGAGCACCTGTTACGTTCCTGTTTTCTTACTTACGTCTGTTACATCCTCCAATTATTGATATTTTGCAAAACAAATGCAAATTAATACATTCATATAGTTTCGCCATTTTCTTTTTATTTCATTTCCATGGTTAGACTGAGCACATAGGTATGTTTTCCGACGTTACACTTCCTTTGTCGCCTTGAAGCAAGAGGTACATTTTTTTTTTCTGAGGCAAGCGAGCGTCTGCTCATGAATAATGCAGAGACAGATCTGTTT
>JACXGK010000712.1:0-58091 GCA_016801125.1 Novumbra hubbsi
CCACTCATTACATGTCTGGGATGCATATGTAATAACACCATACACCACTTATTACATGTCTGGGACACAGATGTAATAACACCATATACAACATATTACATGTCTGGAACACAGATGTAATAACACCATACACCACTCATTACATGTCTGGGATGCATATGTAATAACACCATACACCACTTATTACATGTCTGGGACAGGGATGTCATAACACAATACACCACGTATTACATGTTCAGGACACAGAGGTCATAACACAATACACCACTTATTACATGCCTGGGACACAGACATTTGGGAACACAGGAATTTGAATGTGTGGGTAACTAAAGCCCGCTGGAGACTTTTTTTTTAAACACAACAGTTGTCATCAGTGTGCATGTTTGAGAAATCACCACGCATCTCCCTTAGATAGAGTTTAAGGAAAGAACTCTGTACGTTACCAGCTTCCAAGTAACAAATGGAAACCATGATCTTTAAATGAAACTCACAAATGCATAGATTCAAATGTAAACAAAAATGTATGCAGAAGGTTGAATTTGCATTTTTAGATCATGTTTTGTGTATGGCTCTGTTTCCATTTGTTCCCAGAATCTTTCTTTAAGTTGAGAAAATTACCCTGAATACATAGGAAGAAAATTCCAATAAACGTTTGCCATCTCCTTAACAGAATTAAAACGTTGTATTGCCCTTTTAAACTTTAGTTAAGACAACCTAACATAGCAAGCAATTTCGTCTTAGAGAAAGATACCAAAAGAGGATATAACAACATCCCTTTCTTTGTGTTACGTGACCAACATACTGTTAAACAAGATCTCAACCAAGATGTTATGACAGGAGTTGACGATGTTGTACGCCTCGCAGAACAACAAATTGACTACCTGAAAACATAATACTCCTTTGTGAGTATTTTGCTGTGCTTGTCGATCATGGTTTGCCTTTTTGAATTGTATGCTGTCAATACAACCATGAGGGCAGTATTTACAAACATGTGCCATAGCGCCCTGTCAAAACCAATTTTAATAGTCTGTTGCCATCTAGTGGTGCTTGATAATCCATTAGAATAAATACTTGCAGGGTGAACAGTAGAAATGGAAAGAGGACTGGTGGCATTATAACATACTGTGTTCCAGCAACATCTGCACTATTTAGGCCATCTTCATATGGAAGAAATACGTTTCAGTATAATTAATTGGTTGGAGCTATCAGGGGGAATAAGTCAATGAATTGAAGGATTCATAAATTTGACTATATTAAAATGGTGGATACCCTAAGCATCCACATGAATGCTAGAAGGCATATTCTCCCAGTAAATGTATTTAACCATCTCTATAGTGCAACACATGTTGGTTCTAGGTGACCTGGACATATAACTCTAGAAAATCAGCAAAATGTTTTAATATTTGTATTTATTATATATTGTAATGATCATACAGTGTATACATGTATATATAAATACATAAATAAATATGGTTACTGTCCTAAATACCCTGATTTTACCTTGATAAGCATAAACCGGCAAATTGAAGGAGAACAGTAAGACAACATACTAAATTCAACGTTCATTGTAAGAAGTAGACATGAAAAAAGAACAAGGTCTGTGGTAAGGTGCTTGTACAGATAGCCTGCCTTAATCCTCCATGAACAAGAAATGCACAAGCACAGTGGTAAAATACTAGGCAGGACAAAACAAAGAGAGGAGCCAGACTTCAAGTGTGGTCAGTCCTCTTCTGGCAGTGCCAGGCGGTGAGTATTAGAGTACATGGCCATAACTGCAAGGCTATGTGTACATCCCATAACGATAGCAAAGGCACCCACCATACTAGCCCATAGGGGTGCAAAACTGGAAAGCATTATCAAGTTAATGACTCAACCAATTCTCATCGAGTATGGGGGAAAAGCTTGGCATGACTTAAAGAACCCAGAGGAAAGGCAACCGAGTGTGTCAGCAACACCTGTTGCAGAGCAGTCCTGCAACGACAGGGGAGAAGGCCAGACAGAACTTGAAGGATTCTCTCACATAGGTATGTTAGAATTTTAGTCATACTTTAAAGGCAATAACATAATGCGGTGTAAATAAAATTAAAAGGTTAAAAAACTGTATTTTAACGTTGACCAACATTCGTATTTGCAGATTTGTTTCTGGTTTTCTGGTTTCTGTCGCCAGGTGGCATGTTTGGTGCAGAGTCGGGAACCTAAACGGTTAAACCAGACTTGGGTAGAGAAAGGATTTGTCAATAAAAGTTATAAACTATTCTAATAAGAATATGAAAATAATACAATGTAAAAAAACATTTCGATATTTTTCCTACAAATGAAATGTATTTTTTTGTTCAGGCCTGTTCTGTACACTGATGGGAACCATTGTTTGCTCACATTAGGAACCACATTTGTAGCGGTTTTCCAAGTGGGTTCGGAACATTCATTGAATGGGCATATCAAAATGGCGGACCAAGAAGAGTCGGTGAGGGAGTTCGTTGCTGTTACTGATGTTGATGAGGAGAGGGCCCGGTTTTTTTTGGAGTCTGCCGGTTGGGATTTGCAAGTACGTACAGACCACAACGACTTACTAGTTGTACGACATGTGGTATTTAAGATGAACTCATCATGAAATACGAATGACAGTTGCTTGCAAATTGGCTTGCTTAGGTTGACTGTCAGAGCGCCACAGTGTTAGCAAGCTAGTAACACTAACGTACATGTAACGAGCTTGTAGCTAACTGCTAGTTTCCTACTGCTGGCGATTTGTGCAAGTCACTCTTTCTCACATCACAAACAATAACGTTTGATAGTGTGACAATTGTTGTCTTATACCTTTTCAATTATATCTGAATCCCTTTAATACAGATACACATGTTTCACTATCACTGGCACTGTCTAGTAGTCAGCTAGGTTATATTTTTAACTGTCCGATACATCACTTTAATTTTTGAATGGCTAACTGCGTTGTTGCTCCCTTACGCGTTAGCTGTTTCGCTAGCAGCATACTCAGCAGGTTTTAGTGTCTATGTACATGATTAAATGACATTAGCAGAAACTGCTTTCAGGCCAAAAAGTTATTATTCGACTCCAATAGCGATTCTGATTATTTAACTGCACACATACAAAGAGTAGATTGTGCAGGTCTTTGATTAGTCTGAAGCCCACTGTAGTCATTTAAGAGTTTTTTAATCCAGAGGTAAATGCATACAATTTAATTTCACACTGGTCCCCCGTGGGAATAGAACACTCAGCCCTGACGTTGCAAGCCCTATTTTCTTACCAAATCAGCTAACCAGAATTGATGTAAATAATGCAGATTACAAGTCAAACGTTTGGACACCTACTCATTCAATGGTTTTGTTTTTATATGTTGTACTGTTTTGCACATGGTGAAGTAAAAGTGAAGACAACAGTGCTATGACACCTAACATAGAATCATGTATTAAGACCGGTACTGTGTGTTTATTTGTTTTGCCTTATTATACTTGTTTTAGTTTGAATGTCAAACTCTTCATGAATCAAAATTTTACTTTTCATTTAGTTTAGCCACAGCCTTTAACCTAGTTATCCGTTGTAATTGCAACGTCATGACAAAGCTCTGAAGCTACCTACTGTTAAACTATGCCTAGACATTGTTTAAGTCTTGATCCTTTTACATTGTGACCATTTGGTCTATTTCCTCAGCTTGCCCTGGCCAGTTTTTTTGAAGATGGTGCTGAGGATGACATAGTAACACTTCCTCAGCCAGAGACTGTTGGATCCTCTGTGCCACGTCCCACAGGAACTGGCAGGTATGTAGTTTAGCCAACCTATTTATCTATTGGTACTTACGCTCTACTTTGTATCATTTTTACCTGATCCTTCAGGTTGCCTTCATCACCTTGTATGTGTATTGGTATTCAATTAAACGTCTGATGTTAATCCATGTTTAACTCCAGTCATTCACTGTTTTTGTGTGTAAAGGAGTGAAAATAGGGTAACCTCCTTCAGGGATATGATGCATGAGGAAGTGGATGACAGTGATGAAGAGGAGGGGCAAAGGTAAGTCTTTTAAGACACTGCTCAAGAGACTTAATGGAGAATCGTCACAGTATACCAACAAGTCAATTAAACTTCAGGGATATCAATTTGACCATGTTTAAAAGCATTGTGTTCCCTTAATGTTTTTGAGCAGTGTACTTTTATGACTTTAGGATATATAAATTGCACATTGCATGTAGAAAATCCAACAATGATTCTGTCTTATCTGTCTTCCAGAGGCAGATTGGTTTTGTGCTAGAAATTAGAGTTGTTTGATAGATTCCATGTATCCTTACTAGGTTTCCATGGCATTTTGAAGTAAAACAGTTTCTCCACCATTCTTGACAGTGGGGATTAGGTTATTTTCTGCTTGAACATGGCTTTTTTACAGGCTCTGATCTAGTGACAGTAGAGGCTTCTGGCAACCCTTCCAAATAACTTGTTTGCATAGAGGAGGTGTCTGATTGTAGCTTTGGAGACTTGGTGACCCCCAGGTGTAACTAAGTTAAGATTCTTTGAGTTATTTAAACCCCTGTGGATTGATCCCCAAAGATGAACTTTAAAATGAAAACAATCTTCAAATATACATTTATTAAATGTATTCATAAGATTTTCTAGATGTGCGAATGTGCATTTTTTGGGGGAAAATAAAATTGACAAAGATTTTTATATTCATATTTAGTTCTGGAGTGCACTGTAGGAAATGTGCCTTTTGGACAATGTGTTTTCTGTATCGTGCTTCCAGAATGTGCTAAACCAGTATGTTTTTTTTTTTGGTAGGCAGTTCTCTTGTCTGGTGTAGCTTTCTGCCAGGTCAACAAATTCTGCTGCATGGGGATGTCTATCCCTGTGTTGTTCTTCACAAAACTCGTGTTGTTACTATAGACTGCCAGTTGAACAATATCTAAAATCCAGGGTCTTCACCCTCTTCTTCCTTCTAGATTCTTTGCTGGGGGTTCTGAACGCAGTGGGCAGCAGATTGTGGGCCCCCCCAAGAAGAAGAGCTCCAATGAGGTGGTGGAGGACTTGTTCAAGGGGGCGAAGGAGCATGGGGCCGTACCGGTGGAGAAAGCTGGGAGGGGCCCCGGGGAGTCTAGTCGAGCCAGAGTAAGAAAAGCTTCTCCGTAATGTTTCCAACCTCTCTCACTTACTGATCATGGTTCACGAGAAAACACTGGGGGGTTCTGAACTGGCCGGAGATAATTCCAGATCGAAATCCTATGAAACCGTAGCCGTTTGCAAAAGAAGAATTGGCCAAACTCTCATTAGTTAATACATGGGTATAGGAAGCACTTGATTGAGGTTATTTTGGCCAATGTCTTTGTTACTTGGTATTAAATTCAGAGAGTGAAATAAACAATAGTGGAGACTAGATCCTCAATGTCATCTTGTATGTGTAGAGGCAGTGTTTACTGATATTAGGAAAGCATAAGTGTGCCCATACTGTTGGCCACAATCAGGCAAGACCTAGTACCTTTTGGTAGGTAGTTTATGGTAACCGTGATTTTACTTGCTTACCTCAATGTTGCTCTGGGAAAATACCCCAAAATGGATTGAGTGATTTTATTGTTAATTACATTAATTGCACAGTTTATTATTAATCCTTTATTTCAGCAAGGGGCACCAACTGAGGCCATGGTCTCTTTTACAGCAGCATATACATCAGGGGTCTCCAAACCGTTCCACGGAGGGCCGAGTGTCTGCAGGTTTTTACTCTCACCTTGTACTTGATTGATTAATTATGTCACTGATTGGTTAGGTCTACCCTCATCTGGTTATTTAGGTCTGAACCTGGAACCAATTTACAGGAAAAAACTAAAACCTGCAGAGACCCCTAAAACTGTTTGGAGACCCCTGATATACATGTTCACACATACAATGTAGGCTCATCAAGATCAAAAATAAGACACAGAGAACAGACAGGACCAGAAGTACAGTGCAATAGACAGCAGTGTAATTCCATCAGTGTCCTCTGAAGCCTTTTTCTGACCGGCCCCAAGACTGTCCTGCTAACTCTTTCTGCTCTTTAGCCCTTCATTGGTGGGGGATACCGGCTGGGGGCGGCACCTGAGGAGGAGCCTGTTTATGTGGCTGGAGAGAGGAGAGCTGCCAACAGCCAGCAGGATGTGAGTGGCAGTTCATTTATTCAATCAGATTTTTTGTGGTACTTCAGTTTACTTGATTTATCCTGTTATTTACTACTTGCTGAAGGTGCATGTAGTCCTGAAACTTTGGAAGACCGGTTTCAGCCTGGACGACGGTGAACTCCGAAACTACAGTGATCCTGGCAATGCCATTTTCTTGGAGTCCATCCGTAGGGGGTGAGTGCAGTCTGTACTGCCTTGACACTGCTTTACCTCGGCATATTGGCAAATATTAACACCTACGCCTTAGATGCCTAATTGCGATTATCAGCTTGTTACCTAAGCAACTAGTGTTGTAAAGATGAAGTGATGTCCTACACATAGCATGAGGTATCAGCATTCAGGATTCAGACCAAACGGTTCAGATGTCAAATGGACGTGTGGCACACATGCTGCTCTCCCGAACTGCTGGAGGGTTCATGTCTCTCTCGGAAGTCAGCAAACTTATCGCAGGCGCTTTGTCATGATATTCATTCCTCATTTCAGAGAGATTCCTTTGGAGTTGAGGCAGCGCTCTCGAGGCGGTCAGGTCAACCTAGACATGGAGGACCATCGAGATGAGGACTTCTCCAAACCCAAGGTTGCTTTTAAGGCATTTGGTGGAGAAGGACAGAAACTGGGCAGGTGAGTTTGCCCTGTTCTGACAAGTAAGCGTATATAAAAAGCCCATCAATGAAAAGAATAGGGTGGTGGCCGGTTTCTCTTCTTGGGTAACTTGTTTATTCAGCAGCAGGGCACAGGAACATAGTAGGCTGGTTATTCTGACAATGTAGAGATCTAGATGTTGTCCAGCTCAAAGCTACGATGGTGCCAATGTCTTACTGGTGGAAGATGTATTTTAGAGCCAAGGAAAGGCGATAAATGCCAATAAGACATAACAAAAAATTATACAAGTATTAGGATTGTAAGGGGTCAAGGGGGTTTAAAAACGTCCCATGGCTCAAAATTAGGGATGGAAGGCATTCTATTCCACATAAAGCTGTGCCATAATGGTCTCCCTGTCTATTCAGTGCCACCCCTGAGCTGGTGTCGGCCCCGCGAATGGGTGACCAGGACCAGGTTGCCAGTGAGGCCCAGGCCATTGCCTCTGTGAACCTGGATGCCTCCCAGCCTGTCACCAACATCCAGATCAGACTGGCCGACGGGGGACGCCTGGTGCAGAAGTTCAATCACACTCACAGGTCAGTGTTGGGATCCCTCTGTGAAGGGCATGATGAAGACCACTGTCGTCTGGTCAGTGTTATTAGGATCCGTCTGTGAAAGGCATGATGAAGACCACTGTCGTCTGGTCAGTGTTATTAGGATCCGTCTGTGAAGGGCATAATGAAGACCACTGTCGTCTGGTCAGTGTTAGGATCCCTCTGTGAAGGGCATGATGAAGACCACTGTTGTGTTGTTAGGATCCCTCTGTGAAGGGCATGATGAAGACCACTGTCGTCTGGTTAGTGTTATTAGTATCCCTCTGTGAAGCGCATGATGAAGACCACTGTCGTCTGGTCAGTGTTATTAGAATCCCTCTGTGAAGGGCATGATGAAGACCACTGTCGTCTGGTTAGTGTTATTAGTATCCCTCTGTGAAGGGCATGATGAAGACCACTGTCGTCTGGTCAGTGTTATTAGAATCCCTCTGTGAAGGGCATGATGAAGACCACTGTCGTCTGGTTAGTGTTATTAGGATCCCTCTGTGAAGGGCATGATGAAGACCACTGTCGTCTGGTCAGTGTTATTAGAATCTCTCTGTGAAGGGCATGATGAAGACCACTGTCGTCTGGTTAGTGTTATTAGGATCCCTCTGTGAAGGGCATGATGAAGACCACTGTCGTCTGGTCAGTGCTATTAGAATCCCTCTGTGAAGGGCATGATGAAGACCACTGTCGTAAGGAAACATCTGATGGAGTGTTACTACCCTTGGTAATGCGTAACTATATGATATCCCACTTATTGCATGGCTTCAATAGGTTCAATGGTTCTAAATACTGTATGGCTTCAATATGACATTTTATAGCTTTCAGACTTATAGGGGCTATGTTAAGTTGATTAAACAATGTCAGTAATACAGCTGTTGATAAAGCTAAACAACAGCGAATTTATGCAATCCAATTTTAACCAAAACAACTTGTTGTTTTTAAAGGGGAATTACCACATTTTGTAAGTGTAAAGTCCATATGGCATTTAAATCATTTAGCAGACTGTAATCTGCAGCATCTGACAGTAGTGCCCGCAGTATTATATTGTTTTGCTTTTTGTGAGTGTTGGAACCCACAACCCTGGCATTGCAAATGCCATGCTGTATCGTCTAAGCTAGCCAGAACATGATAGACATAAGTGGGATTGCGTTCCAATAAGATGATGTTGGAGAGGTAAGTTACCGATGCTATTTCAAAGGCTTGGAAAATGTGGCACTCTGACACGCCAACTGTTACTGTTATTCTCATGTCTTTTTCTGTCCATAGGGTGTCAGATGTGCGTCAGTTTGTGGTGGAGGCTCGTCCTCTGATGGCTGCAACCGAGTTCGTACTCATGACCACCTTTCCCAACAAGGAGCTAACTGATGAAAGCCAGACACTACAGGATGCCAACCTGCTCAATGCAGTCATTGTACAGCGGCTAAAGTGATGGAGCCCCTGTTGGCCAGGCTGATTCACAGCTCCCCTCAGAGGGACAAGACACCATGGACTTAAGGACTTCTAATTGCTTTTTTGTTTTCTTTTTTTCTATAGTGATGATACATTTTCCCTCTTCTGTGGGTTATGAAGGGCATATGTTGGGAAGTGGGGAACGGACAGGGCTTCAAGAAATGTGGAAAGCAGTGGATTTGGAACTGAAAGCTGTTTTTAAAGTAGGAGGTGAACATGCATAGTAACAATAAAGTTTTCTTAACAGTTTCAGAGATTGCTTTAGATGTCCGTAATATCGTCATTTGTTTTGTTAATCACTCTCTATCTTTGATTTATTTCTCCTCTGGTTAAAAACTTGACTCCATTTAGCTTTTTCCACACCACATTCCCATCTGGTCAATTCTAGCACAAATGTACATTTGCATAAAGAGTAGTCTTAGGCTTTACTCGCATTCAGAATTACATTCAAGCGCTTAAAACAAAAATGCCAGAATCATTTTTGTTAAGACTTTCTTTTACCGATATTAGGGTTGTACCTCTTAAAACTATTAAATGGTGATTTCGTATGTAGCATTTACTATCAAACCAATGATTGAACAGAATATCACTGTAGGACGTTTTCTGGGTTTAATGGCAGGTTGATTTTGCACTGGTGTCCTCCTCCTTGGATAAAAGAACTAGGCGTTGCATTTATTTGGATTGCTGGAAATGAAATACTTTTTGTTTGGTGTATATGGAATCCCTAGCCTTGTTTTGTTTAGATAATGAAGCATCATTGAGCATAACTTGTGATTGTTTACTAGCACGTTTCAGGCACAAAGTTTGGATTATCAAGAAAAGCGGATAGGGAACCTGGCTTTATGGGTTTGTGTTTACCACACTGATATAAAAACAAATGTATGAATGTGATACATGTCTGTGTATGTGTGGGATCTTAATGCCCCCACAAAGATAGTCTAACCTTAAAAATCTCCCCCAGGTTTTTGTGTTGCAATTCTACACTGGGGGAATTTTGATCGGTTTTGGAGCCTTTCAATTCATTATAGTGTTTACACTTAGTGAGTTTTTGTTGTGGTTCAAGCCCAATGAATGCACAAGGTGGTCATTGTTTTACCAAGAGGAAGCAAATCACATTACTACCAAAGTTAACCAATCACGGTTAAGAGTGTTGACTCTTACTAGACTTGCAGAAGCATTGCTTCAAGGAACAATCTCATGCACACAAATACTTACAAATACAAATAAAAAGAAACCATTGTGACTCAATTCGCCACAAATTAATGTTTAAATCCATTCACACGGCATTGCAATTGGGAAGCATGCCCAGACCTTAACCGGTGCTTCAGAACAGATTCACCATCCCTGAGGACACGCCTGAGGATTCTCCAGGAGGCCTTCCTGAGGGGGCTGGTAACCAGCCCCCCAAGAAGGCCAGTGAGTTCCTTTTCAAGAGGCTGCAAAACGACTTTAGATAGAAGTGCCACCCTAAGGTTCCTGAGGGGGGATTGAAGTGCGTCTGGACCAGTCCTATGCTCCCACATTAGGTCACGGTTGAACCAAGGTGTGAGTATGTTGATGTCATCTAAAAGAGAGTGCCCACCTTTGGGTTGGTGAGAAAGCGGTCTGGTAAGAACCGAGCCAAGTCGGCCCAATCTGGCATTTAGTGCCACAGACTCGCCGAGATCTCTGAAGAGTATGTGCCCTTCCCGGTCAGCCACATCCCCCATGCCATCTGAGTAGATGTGCCCACATGACTGTGTGCAGGGCTACTTCAGAAGAGCCGCACGTGAAGGCCAATTGCTGAAGGATAAAGATGCAGATGTTGACCTATGTGAAAGCTTCTTTCCCTATCTACTTTTCCTGAAATTCATTTTACAAGAGTCAACAGATTGGAGAAGGCAAGGACGTCATTCTCACAGCAGATCGCGGGACATCTGTGAGCAACTACTTGGGTGTCACAGCACACTTCCTAGATGAAGAGTGGAGATTGTGTTAATTTGCACTTGCTGTGAGTCAAACCACAGAGCACCACTTTGCGGAGGCATGCATGAACTTCTTTTGGGAGGTCTCAAATATAGAACAAAAGTTGACCACACTTTGACATTACACAGACATTCACTTCTTCAGTTCTCATTAGCTCAAACAAAGTATTCAGTCAATCTAATTTTCTCATTGTAATTACAAAAGCGTATGCGATGTTGCATAGACCTAATTTGCCTTAAAATTTCCGATAGCCAACTAACGGCTGTGTATCGAAGCCGAAACAGAGATGGATCTTATACTTTTTATTACCAGGGCCTTTTGTAGGAACTATTGAAATTAGCTATTAAAGTTCCATAACATTTTGAAATGTCAAATTTTGAAAAAATTAAGTTTGTGCATTGTTCCCCACCCTCCTCCGATCAAGTAAATGCCATTTGTGCGATCATGGTTCTCCGTGTGTGTTCTCTCAGTGTGTGTGAATTTCCCCCCTTTTTGTGTCTTGTGTGTGTTCTCACATTCTATGTGTGGGGGAGCTATGTTACATTAATTGATTACAATTTCTTGACATCTTTCAAAGATCTGGTGCTTTCCACTTCAGGAGTGTGACAAGAGTCCTGTGGGGAGAGCATGACATCTCTTGTTCAGTAGTGTTACCAGGATTGTGCCACTTGTTCAAAGTTATGGAGCCATCCGACGGTGATGCAATCTATGTGGTGAGGTTCAAGAATGCCTTTGCCACAGAACTTGCTAAATGTAAGGTAAGCATCAACCTCACATGGCTGAAGATCCCTACAGCCCTGGACCCAGGTTTAAGGCCCTGAAGTGTCTTCCCACTGACGATGGCAATGAGATGTGGACCTCAATAAAGCAGCCAGGTAAAGGAGGAGAAGCTGGCACAGCAACCACCTACAGACACAACAGGAAAATCACCACCAAAGAAGAGCAGGATTCTAGCCTTCTTGGTTGGTTCATCAGATGCAGATAATGAAAAGTCTTGAGACAAATGTTTGGACAGATACCAGTCAGAGCCCACAATCAACATGGATCAGTGTCCACTGCAGTGGTGGTCAACAAGAGAAGGAGCACATGTCTTGATGGCACGCAAGTACCTGTCAACACCTGGAACCTTCTGAGAGGTTGTTCTCACATCTCAGGCTGCCTTTTTGTCTCCTAATAATATAAACTGACTGGTCTGTCTCAGTTGCTGGCTTAATGTATTGAAGTAGGCAACATTTCATGGTGAATGTCTTGTTTTTCATATTACAAAGGTTGTTATAGACATCTTTTAAATTCAACTGGCAACTTTAGCATTTTGTTGTTTTGGACATATTGTTTGGGGCATATAAAGAAATTATTTATTAAGGCCAATTGTCTGAAGTTCTAATCTAGCCTTTTTGATGACCTTGGTTTCAACTTTACAATTTTCTTTTTGATATTGTTGGTGGATATGGAGTAATAATTAGAAACAGCATGTAATAAGCAGATCCAGTATAATCGTAGGGGTTTTCATATTGCAGGGTTTCATGTAGGTTTACCCAATACAAGGAATTTGCTATGGTGTATTGGTGCATGACAGTAAACACGGAAAGTATTCAACTAAAACACGTTGTTGTTTATGATGTTGCCACATGTATTTGATTGACGGAATGACTATGTAGTTCCCAGATGGGACTGTTTACAGTTCACAAGATGTCATAAACAGTTCTGTGTAAAATATACTTCGTAGTGTTTATTGATTTAGTTCAGTCATTCTACTTGATGATAACACGCTTGGTGAAAAATGCAATTAATTTCTATTAATTACAACAAATTGTGCGATTTGTTGATTTTTCCGATTCCCAGCAATATATTTTTATGCGTTAATGTGGAGTTGTACGTGTAATTCATATATTGTGTAATGTTTTAAACTCTCGTAAAAGGATCACAGATCCTAAAGCAGAAAAGCGTTATGTGATATTTTAATTAACAATAGAAACGCTTCAATACTTTAAGGCGTTTCTTTGAGCCTCAAGTCCATCCCCGCTTTCACAATATCCTGGAAGAGAAAGCGACAAATTATCTTGAGAAGTTGAAAAACGGATTGTCTCGGATTGTTGCACGAGCACTTCGCAGTTGCAGTTTAAATATATACGGGTAGATTATAAATATATATACATATCTTGTGTTAAAAAAAAGATTAGCTCGAAAGAATGGCAGAGGTCACAGACGCATCACTGCATAAGAAGAAAAACGATTTGGTTACAACAGAGGATGGAGACCAGACACTGGTAATATCCAGCTCAATAATGTTTTCAATTTATCAGCTGCACCAAACTTTACTTTAACGTGATTTGATACTTCTAAATGATCACATTTCTTGCAGAACACCGTTGGCATTCCACTCTCCACGAAGATTTGTTTTGGCATTGGTGGCATGCCCTATCAGATGACGTCCACTGCAAAGGGTTTCTTTTTGCAAATTTTCCTGCTTGACGTTGTGCAGGTCAGTGCGGTTGTCAGCCGTAAAGACACATTGCTGTATTCAAATGTCAACTGGTCTGAGAAAATGTTTGCTTCTCCACACCAATATTGATAATGGTGATTATATTGTTAGCGTTATAATGAATGATTGCATTATCTAGTGGGTGTTCTCTGTTCTTATCTTTCCTAAATTTAACAATGTCGGTTTTTCGTTGGTACAAATATAAAAAGAATACATCTGATATTTGATTTAAGATAAGATTATTGCGTCATCTGCTTTGTTAGTTTCATAACAAACAGTTTCCCTTTTCCCTTAACTTCTTCTTTATGCCTGAAATGCTTCCTTGGCTCTAACTCCATAGTAAGATTATGCTGCTTCACAAACCGCAAAGCACATCTAATGTATGATGTATGTATTATGTATGTATGTATGTATGTATGTATGTACACTGCTCAAAAAAGTTAAGGGAAGACCTAAATCACACATTCAGTCTCAATGAATGAGATATATTAAAGATCAAAATCTATACTGTACATTGAGTAATTTCTTGAGAACAAAATTACGTAACAACATTCAGTGGAAACCAAAATCACCAACCGGTTAAGGGCTGTATTTAAACTCACACCCAACCTCTATGTAAACAATCTCCTGACAGAACTGGATCAGGGCATCAGTGAGCTCCTGGAAAGTCTGTGGCTCTACTGATGCACCGATACATAATTAGAGGTTCTCAATTAAATTTACCGTTCATGCTGGATAATGTTGCAGGCAGCATAAGGTTCACCACAGCGTCTCCAGTCTCTCACATCTGTCACGTGTGCTTAGTTTGAACCTGCTCTCATCTGTGAAAAGAACTGAGAATAAATGGCAGAACTGCCAATTCTGGTGAAATCCAATGGACGGTGCTGTGAGCCCAGGTCCCACTAGAGGAGGTTTGGCCCCTCATGCCTCCCTTATTGAGTCTGTTTCATCCAGTAGCGACACGGACACTAGCAAAACACAAAACTAAAGAAGAATCAGTCAGGAAGGATAAGGAGATAGCAATTGTCAATGATCACTACCTGCAAAACCATTCCCTTTTGTGGGGTTGTCATGCTTTTGCCTCCATTACACCTGTTGTGTCTTTCATTTGCAAAACAGGTGACATTGGTTCACTATCGCATATGCTTCTAACCGCAGAGATTGATAACCCTGATGTTTATTGACTTGGTGTTTATTACTTGGTTTCAAAGAAAGTACTCAGCAATCAGAAAAATTCAGATCAGTCTTTCTCTTACACAACACATATCTTCTTGATTACATTGAAAATTGCACAGTGTTGTTACTACACTTACTAATTTACTTCAGGGTTACCACCAAATCACTCCCTCTGTTACTCCAACATTGTTCCGTTCACCATACCTCTAGATGGAGGCCTTCTATGCATCTCTCATCCTATTCCTTGGCCGTGCATGGGATGCCCTGACTGATCCACTAGTAGGATATATGGTCACCAGGAGTGGAAAGACACGGATTGGCAAACTTATCCCCTGGTGAGTAGTTTTGGGTGTATGGACGTCTGGCATTAACAATTGACAATGCATTTTATTCAGTCCCTGAATATTGCAGTGGTGAAGTCATTGACTTACATTTAGCTGCGTCACTGCGAAACCAGAGTTTGAATCCTGCATTCCCGCAGAGGGTTGTGCAATTAGCCAGCTAGTGATGTAATTAGCTGGCAAGTAATCAAATATGGTAACCTTGCTCTAGCAACTCCTTGTGGCGGCTTTGGCGTCTTTGAGCTTAATCTAGGTAGAAGGCCGGAAAGGGCCTTCCTTCTTGGCATCAGGTTTCTGGTTTACACTTCATGATGAGCAAGTAGCGCTATAAGAAACAGAAATTCATTGGATGTGCTTTGGGAGACACGTATCTCAACATCGACTGTCCGGCTGGGATTGGCTGCAATGAAGCAAGACATTAATCAAGAGTAGAGCAATAACTTAATCAAGAATGTTATCATAAAAATGTGGAGGAATTAAATATTACAAAAATAAATACTTCCTAGTTTACTTCCTAGTTTTGAGCAACTGCTACCCATGATTTTCAGAACTCAAGTTATCAGTAATTTTCCATCTCACCCTTAGGATTGTGTGCAGCATGCCACTGGGTGTCTTTGCTTACATCATGATGTGGTTCACGCCCCAGCAGTCCATGACTCCCTCCTTCAGTTTTTTCTGGTTCTTCATCTGGAGCAGTCTCTTTGATGCCTTCATGACTGTAAGTTTGTTGTCACATTTCATTTACCTGCAGTGTTGATACATTTAAGATGAACCCAATAGAACTGTAGTTACAGTCTATTTCTCCTCTACCCAGTGTTACCATGTCCCCTACTCTTCCCTTACCATGTTTCTTGGGGGAACCCAGAAGGACAGAGACTCTGCCACAGGCTACAGTAAGGAATCCTCTAAAATGAATCCACTTATCAGCCATTAGAAAACATATTTTGGTACTTTTGATTTCCTGGATGAAATGATTAAACTTTTTTTTTTTTTTACAGATTTATATCAATTAAATATTATTAATGTAATTTAATGTTTTCAGACCTTCAACCAGAACCCAATATTAAGTAATGTGATTAAACAGGATCCATGTTGTCCACAAAACCTTATCTTAGACTAATTCACTAAACATTGTGCCTGGAGCTCAATTATTTACACTTTAACACTAGCCAATCCTGTGACTATACTAGTCAGATTTTTTTTTAGCACTAGCCAATTCTGTGATTATCTTACCCAGAGGAATTTTTATCACTAGCCAATCCTGTGACTATATTAGTCAGAGGAATCTTTAGCACTAGTCAATCCTGTGACTATTAGCCAGAGGTATCTCTAGCACTAGCCAATGCTGTGACAATATTAGCCAGAGGACATTTTAGCACCAGCTAATCCTGTGACTTTATTAGTCAGAGGAATCTCTAGCACTAGCCAATCCTGTGACTATATTAGCCAGAGGACTTTTGAGCCCCAGCCAATCCTGTGACTTTATTAGCCAGAGGAATCTTTTGCACTAGCCAATCCTGTGACTATATTAGACAGAGGAAACTTTAGCGCTAGCCAATCCTGAGACTATATTTGATAACTGCTTTTTTTCCAATAAATGTTTTAGGCAAGATAGCATGGCAGTTTCTTTAGGACAGCCTTATAAACAAACCAATGTCTGGCCCTTCTGGAAGTCAAGGAATTCCTGACACGTATAAAAGACAATTAAAAATATATTTCTCTGTCACGGTGACAGACATCCTTTTTGTTTACAATATAAAACCATTTTCAATTCATTTTTTTTTTAACATTTTTTTTTTAACATTTTTTTTTTACAAACCTTTGAACAACAGGGGACACTTTAAGCCTGGTAAAAACCAAACACTTCCAAATAATCTTCTACAAGATTAATATGACATTTTATAGGGATGCGCCCGTACCACCTTTTTGTCGATAACAATTCAGAGTACTGAAGGTACTGAAAGGATCTGAATACTTTTTTTTTTAATCTGTCAGTAAATTGGCACACATTTCTAAAAACACGTTTTCGCGTGGTAATTCGTGTATGTTTAGGGTAGATTTGCTCATTCATTTTCGCCTATTCAATTCTATTCTCTAATCAGGAATGGGGATGGAGATGTTTGCAACACTGGCTGGTGCAACCATTCAGGGTCAGATTGTGGGGGTGTATCATGCTAAGAGAGCACAACTCTGCAGCCTGCAGAACCAGAGTGAGAACTCCACCTCACCTCTCACCGATTCCCTTCAGAACACGGTTTGGTCAAACACATCCAAAACCTTTCTCACAATACTATTGCTGTATTTTGTAGCAGAGACGACAAACACTGAATAAATTAAGTTCTGCAATATCAAAAGTGTGGCAGAGAAACTGTCCTCAAGCCTTTTCCTGAACTGTAGAAGTTCAGTTGTCACATTGCAGTTAAATATAGTTCCCTATTTCTTGTCATCGCAGCATGTTCTTTGAAGTGTCTTTTAGGTTTTTCAGATAAGTTTGGGGTTTTCATCAATACACATATTTGGATTGCTATTAATTTGTGATTTTCTATCCTGGTTTCAGAGACGTGCATATATGTTTGCTGCTTTAGTTTTGGGTGCATTCTACTTCCTGTGTTGTGTTGTGCTTTTTCTGGGTGTGAAGGAGAAGTTAGGTTAGTACTAAGTGTCTTGAGGGATCTATAATATTCAAACAAATTACAATTGGACTGCGCCAGAGAAGCCATTAGGCTATTTAAAGATGAATTATGAACCTTTCCCCCCAGCTCCCCTCAGTAACCTGGACCGGATACGTATGCCCTACCTTGCAGGCATGAAGATGGTGGTGGGACACACCCCGTATGTAAAGCTTGTGTGTGGCTTTCTCTTTACTTCACTTGCCTTCCAGGTGAGATTGTGTTCATAGTTGTGTTTAGGTATGTGTTGGGGGGGGGGGCTGTTGTTTCAGGACCTGTACACTGGTAGACAATCCTGACATGTGGGTCTGATAGCTACACAGATGAGATAACTAGCTTGGTCAGCAGTACCCATCCACACATATATTCAGTGTTCATATGTTCTCCAGTGTGTTCAACACGTCTAATGATGTTGTGGGAGGAGCTTATTATGGGAGGGGCTTATTATGGAAGTGGGCTGCTCATTTGACAGCGACACGAAGGAGGCTTTTGCTTTATCAGACACTCCCACACAGCCTCGGTTTCCAATACAAACATGCAATTATGATATTTGGGAGTCTGGTCCATGTTCACAGGCTGACAGTACGTGTCTAATACATGGCCATAGGTCACTGGTAAAGCAGCTAAGTAACTATGAGCCTTACAAATATTTTAAAATATTGTTTCAATGTAAATTTCTCATCGTTCAAATGAACAAACATCTTACTTCGATTTTTGTTGATACACTGTGGAACTCTGCTGCCAGCCGTTCGAATGAACGTGCGAGTCGTTCAACCTGTGTCCAGTTATCAGTTATATACACACCTTTATTATTCCATTTCTTTTTCCCCTGTGAACATAAATAGCCATTGGTCAGTGCACTCAGCTGAAGGATCGCTCATGAAACCAATGCTGTGGTACAAATCTGCAGACCTAGTCACTAAGAACAGACTATCTTAAAAGAGTAGTTCAAAATGAGTGAGCCCTTTGCAAACTGCAAATCTTTGATAGGATATGACACCTGGCGTGAAGTACTGGTGATGCATTCTGCAGCACAGCTCATCAGTCTCACTGGCTCTGTACTTCGTTTAGTTGAATTTCATCTCTTCGCAATGGTCTGCAGCTTGATCCAAAGAGCTAACTCATGTAAAACCGCGGGTGACAAATGAAAGGAAAACCAAACGTAAAGTGTCTCTGTAAGGTGGTGGGTCACCAGAAGCAGGCAGAACAACTTCAGGGCGTCTTGGCATAGATTCTACACGTTTCTGGAACTCTACTGGAGGGATGAAACATCCTTTCAAACAGTGTCATAATAACATAATAAAATATGTTCCCTCATTCTGAGTTTTGAAGTCACTAACTCTTTTGTCCAAAACCTTCCTTTAAGTGTTCATTTTGAGATCTGGTTACTGCTAATGCAATGGCAAGTTGGCCCACATCAAATGACATACTCATTACACTTGCAGTAACCCTTCCCTCTAAGGAATTCTGAGGAAAATGTCCCCCGCAACATAAAAGAGCCACCGGACAGCCTTATTGTAGGGGTCAATCATTCAGGCCAGTGCCGTTCTCTTGGTGCACGTCCGGCATGCACTCACCCACTTGACTGAAAGTATCCGGCTTCCTTCCACATCCCTGTAGACCGATGCCTGTGGTTTCTTCACTAAACAGTCAAATGTGCATTTGTCTTTGTAAAGAGGGTTTTTGTCACTGCAATCCCTCTTTTAAAAAGAAAGTTCCTTTTCACCAATGCTTCAAAGAAATATGTCTGTGTGTGATCTTCACAGCGTCATTCCCCTACACATGACTGATGGTGATGATAATGTTGAGGATTGCTAATGTGTATCTCGTTAAGGACCACTTAATCTCTTTATTTTCTGTCATCGTCAACTTTCTCTAGATGGCTCAAGGAAACTTTGCTCTCTTCTGTACCCATGTTGCCGGTCTCGGGGCTTATTTCCAGCATCTGGTCCTGATCTTACTAGTGAGTGAAGTAACCACATTGACACAAATCTTAAAAACTAACAAATAGGTTTGATAACACATGTCTTTTTTTGTCTTGTCTAGACAGCTGCCACAATGTCTATTCCCATATGGCAGAATCTCCTTGTGAGACTGGGGAAGAAGACAACACTCTTTATTGGACTATCTGTAAGACTAGTTGTATAAATGGCTGCTTATGAAATATGCTATTGCTCATTATTAATCCTTAACATTTTAACTTCATCACACTTAGACTGGCTTCTTTTCAGATCTATGCACCTGCCCTTGTGATAATTGCCTCCATACCGAGCAACCTGCCTGTCTTCATCATTTTGTCTATCATATCTGGATCCAGTCTATCAGCCCTCTACTTGCTGCCCTGGTTAGTGTGTGTGTGTGTGTGTGTAGTACCGACTTATTAATGTAGGTCAAAACACAATTGATGCCTATTTGGCAAGCACTGTCAAGGTTTGGGGGTCTCTAGTTCATGTACAACTTGTGAATCTACGCAGAAGGTCAGAGAATGCTCTTCTTTTGGCAAATAAAGATCTGAAATAGACTTGAGCAAAGGGCATGATGAGTAAGTAAAATGGCATCAGATGTGCTTTGAAAAAGACACATCTAGACGTCGACTGTCCGCTTGGATGAAGCAGGGCTACCACAACTACCACAGCTTGGATATCACAAAATGAACGTGATGCCTATAATAGTATCAACAAGTATAAGAGAAAAGAAAATGAACAGTACATTTACATAAAAGGTTGTGAAAAAGGGTTTGCCCCCAGTCAGGTTTTCTGCATTGTTTTCACATTGAATTTTACCATATCTTTTTGTGGGTTGTAGTAATATTGTGAATCTGAGAACCATTACACTTAAGTTTGATGCCTTTTTTGTCTGATTTGTGGTAATCAAACATGCAATCTTCAGGTGTGAAACGTTCCTCATCCTTGTTAACTTAACCTAATGAAAAGGATTACTAAGGTCACATGTTTTCATGCCTTGGTACACTGTTAGGGCTTTTGGACATTACAATACATTTTCTGAGACATATCAAAAAAGGCTCAAGACACTAGATTTGTTTGTTGTGTAAACTTGCAGATGTCAGTAGCCCAAGACGCCACCTTTTGAGGTAGAGTGCCCCGCATTTTCAATTGAGGTTTGAAAGTGTAAAGACAATTATGTTGGAACTGTATACATTTTCTGTGCAGTGCGTGTCATATCGCTCAATTTTCCTTTGATTGGTGCCTATATTCCTGAGTGATAAATCTCAAATAAAACTTGGGTCAGTAAATCCATAAACGTTGAACATTTGGGTCGGTGTATGATCATTTCTCTGCCATAATAGTGGCTTGGGCTTAACAGACAGAGACAAACCCACTCTCACACAGTATTCTCGTTTGTGGTTGGGGCTTAACAGACAGACACAAATCCACTCCCAGTATTCTCCTTTTGTGGCTGGGGCTTAACAGACAGAACCCACTCTCACACAGTATTCTCCTTTGTGGGCGGGGCCTTACAGACAGAACCCACTCTCACACAGTATTCTCCTTTGTGGCTGGGGCTTAACAGACAGACACAAATCAATTTCCACACAGTATTCTCCTTTGTGACTAGGGCTTAACAGACAGACACAAACCCACTCTCACACAGTATTCTCCTTTGTGGCTGTGGCTTAACAGACAGACACAAATCCACTCCCAGTATTCTCCTTTGTGGCTGGGGCTTTACAGACAAAACCCACTCTCACACAGTATTCTCCTTTGTGGCTGGGGCTTAACAGACAGAACCCACTCTCACACAATATTCTCATTTGTGGCTGGGGCTTAAAAGACAGACACAAACCCACTCTCACACAGTATTCTCCTTTGTGGCTGGGGCTTAACAGACAGACACAAATCCACTCCCACACAGTATTCTCCTTTGTGACTGGGGCTTAACAGAAAGATACAAATCCACACCCACATAGCATTCTCCTCTATGGCTGGGGCTTAACAGACAAAACCACTCTCACACAGTATTCTCCTTTGTCACTGCCATCAGAAAAAGTGCCAAATGACCCTCTGAAATGTGTCTTTTTCCTGAGAAATACCTCAGTGTTTACCACTCTTAATTCATCTAATAACAAATCGAAGAGTAATTATTCATAGTATTGTTTCTTTAGCTGAATATTACACCATTTCATTGCCTTCCTTCACATTTGCAGGTCTATGCTGCCAGATGTGGTTGATGACTTCAAGGTGAAGAACCCCACCGGTAAAGATCTGGAACCCATGTTCTACTCTTGCTATGTCTTCTTCAACAAATTTGGAGGGGGGGTGGCCTTGGGCATCTCTACTCTGGCTTTGCAGTAAGTTCAGCTAGTATTGCTACAAATGTAAATTGAGTCCTGGATTTATTTACATCACTCAATCAAATGTATTTGTAAAGCCCTTTTTACATTAGTGGTTGTTTTTTGCCTACTAAACACATCGACATTACTCTTCACTGGGTGCTGATTAAAAAAAACAATGCAATCAGTCATGTCTTTTTTTATACAAAATACACATTATGACCATCTTTATCTTAAGTGAGTCTACTCTCTGTGAAGTTGCCATCTAACTGCCTGTTTAGTTTGTATAATAGACTTTTGATTCTTAGTTTTGCAGGATATGAGCCTGGAGCCTGCAGCCACAACTCAACGGTGATCACTTTGTTGCGGGTCCTGTTTGCTCCTGTTCCCATCTTCCTCCTCATTGTTGGATTGGTGTTCTTTTATTTTTACCCCATCAACAAAGAGCGGTGTCTGCAGATCCAGGAGGAACTGAAAAAAGCGGAGTGGGTTTTCTTTGCATTATTGGCAAAATTATTAGTATGATACTAGAGGGACCCCAAGTGGTAGACATCAGTGCGCGTGAAGACAATCATTTTTTTGCAGAAGATGTAGATAGTGGTTTAATGATAATTCTGTTTGGCTTATGTATGTTTTTGGTCCTTTTCTCTACAGGAAAGAGGATGGAGGCCAAGTGTGGGACTCTGTGCAATTGTAGAGACACTTCTCATACAAAGCCTATCTAACAGTGCATGACTGTTCACGAATTGCCTGGCAGTATACTAGGAGACGCTTGGTTGTTTTGGTCACTGTAATTAACATCAGAAAATATTTGTATACCAGGGAAGAACATTGTCATGCATACAGATTGAAACGCACACCTGAGTGTATTACCTACTTGCTTTACAATGAGTGTTTGTATAGTCTGTGTCTATTATACCTCTGTATGTTAATTACTATTTTGCAACTGTAACCTCAGGAGTATTGTTTTTGCATGCCTTATAAAACATATATTTTCAAAGGAATCCAATCGAGTCTTTAATGTTGACCTTATACGTTTAGAGTAGTTCTACTGGTAAGGATAGCGTGAGGCATATATACAAACATGTAAACGTCTTTAGAAAACAAAAAATACCAAACAATTGTATTGTTCGTGCTCTGTTATTATAAACAGACTTAACAAAAGCTCTGAAACAGTGACGAAATCCGTGCTCCCACCTTTTCCGGCGTTTTGGCTACGTGCACGTCACGCGGTAGACGCGACTGCACGGAGACAGCTGAGAACAGCCGCGGATTGCGGGAGGAGAGAGACTCTGGCTAGGTGGAGGGGTATTATCGAACAAAATGGGAGTCGAAATTGAGACAATAACACCGGGCGATGGTAAAATGTTATTGTATTTATTTGTTATCAATTGAAGGTACTACATATTATTTCCCGACAAAACACACAGTTGTATTAATGTAATAAGCGTTATACTGTTTGTCTGTTCGTCTTTTCCCCACAGGAAGGACTTTCCCCAAAAAAGGACAGACGTGTGTGGTGCATTATGTTGGTGAGTTCTGGGAATAATTCCCATTAATGCATGGGTTAAATACATGTATTACATGTATTTTTATATTCGTAATTTTGATTGGCAGCCCGTTATCAGTATTAGTATAGATTTTTTTTCTTCTCAAGAATAGAATGGCTTTGAAGAAATGGCTATATTTGTATTCATGGGAATTTCATTAGGATCCATTTACATTAACCGTGGCTGGCCAAACTTCTAACTCCACCGTTTCGGTAAACGAGTTAAAGAAGAGTTATCTTGGTTTTAGCTCCTCATGCCTCCGTGTGGTTTATTACTATAGTTTTTTTTTCTGTTTAAATGAGAATACATAATAACAAAATAGTAACACTGCATGCGAGACAAAGTATATTTTTACCAAATGTTTTACTATGTCTGTCTTGACTGCGTGCATATCATTCATTTATAGTTCATGGTAGACAACACAGCATGGGATTTAAATCCTGTCTGAGTTCCTGCCTTTGTTAAA
Organism: Novumbra hubbsi; assembly: GCA_016801125.1. Lineage (NCBI taxonomy): Eukaryota > Metazoa > Chordata > Actinopteri > Esociformes > Umbridae > Novumbra > Novumbra hubbsi. Next base: position 23,723 of record JACXGK010000712.1, read on the forward strand.
ATTGACAGGATGGCGTTAGATAGAACGGATTATCGCTGTCTGGAATGACTCTGAGGATTCCTAGTTACAACCAAACAGCCAATAGGAGAATTGGGTTGGTGTCTGTTACAATTGAGGCTATTTTGTCTGCTCTCTTGTAGCTGCGTAAATCGGCTACAAGAGAGTTATGCTAAATCATTTATCAAACCTATTCCATGAAAAGGTCATTTAGACAGTAGAACATTCAACAACCATTAACTGAATAAAAACAACTGTAAATGTATTTTGAATTATACCATCCATATATCTGTCTGTTTCTGTCTGGCCACCCACCTAAACATGTCTGGGATTACAATCTATCTCTTGCCCCCTGATGTGACACGGCACAGCATGGCAGAGATTTAGCCCCGTTCTGTTTTAAATGACATTAACAACAGTTCGTAGAAGATACCACCTCAGATCGATGCTGTTCTGCAGGCATGTCCCCATTTTCCTGTCACTTTGCTGGCCACCCTTGAGACAGCTGCATTGGCTATTTCTGTGATCCTTGGAATCCCATCATTTGAGTTCTGAAAATACACACAGCAGGATGTGCCAAAATGGTAGCCACAATAAAACTCGGCAGATATGTCTTCTTTCACAGTTTCGTGCATGACTCAAGTACTGTCGTTTTTTGTCCCTTGTGTGTTGCTGCAGATATGGAAATGCCTCTTTCACATTTGTCTGTTTCTTTTGGATTTCATTCCGCAATTGCTCCCCCCAGTCTATTCTGGAAATATTACCCATGAAACGCAATAGACAGTCCATTATCTATGACTTATTATTTTTATAATAAATAAAACTCTGCTGTTCTCTCATTTCTTACTCAGGCTCCCTCACGGATGGACGCAAGTTTGACTCCTCCCGTGACCGGGATAAGCCCTTTAGATTTAAAATAGGAAAACAGGAAGTGATCCGTGGCTGGGAAGAGGGAGTAGTTCAGGTGGGTGTAATGTGCAGTTGTCTCATATCTACATGAACATGTACATCTTTTTACATAGTGTTTTATCTGAACCTGCAACATAGTCATTTTGGTAGCCATGAAACTGCGGTATTAACTTTGCATGCATTAGTTGTACTATTTCTGTGACAGTGCACAGTCTCCAGATTAAAGCGGTGATTGGTGCGATGGGAAGGAGAGACTGGGGCATTGTGTACCGCAAAGGGTTCAGGCTGGGTTAGGGTTTGTTAGGACAACAGTAGTGACTAGATCACTGATCATAGACTAGATCTTGGCCCTTTCTAACGTCAGTAGTATGGAGTTAACTACCTTCTGCGAGTCTGCAAGCCACAAGCTTTGTTATGACCACTGCTTTGGAAACACGCCTCTCTTGCTTGTGGTTTAATTGATTGTTACTGACTCGGTATGAAGGCCTGCCCAAAGGATTTCTAATTGGTTCTGGAGTGCGTGGGATATTTTATTTCTATTTGTGTTGGTTCAACTCTAGTAACAAGTTGCACATAATAGTCTCCATTGTATTAAGTAAAACGTTAAGCTTTGGCTTGCAAGTTATACATGTCATACAAAAAGCTCCCCTTTTGAGTCACCTGTCTAGAGAACACGTTTTCATTTGTCTTGACAGTTGCGTTTCGGCTAACTTGAGTTTAAAACAACCTGTGACAGGGATTTTACTGCTGTGCCACTCAGGGTCCTTTTTAAATGATATGAAACACCTATAACCTGCTGTAACATTGCCTGACCTCTGTCCTCCCTTTCTTTACCTGCAGATGAGTGTTGGTCAGAGGGCCAAACTGACCTGCTCACCTGACTTTGCCTACGGTGCCAAGGGCCACCCGGGGATCATCCCCCCTAATGCCACCCTCATCTTTGATGTTGAGCTACTTAGCCTTGAATAAAGCATCTCTACTCTTTGTTTTTTGTAAGTGCTTTTTGAAAATGTATAATATATAGTATTCTACCGAAGTAATAGTTGACGTTCTCTAATACGCGTACATAGTTGGCAAGATAGTGTCCTATGAGAAGTAAGGTATGTTAACAGTGCTTGTATACCAATCCCTTTTTCCATATTGTCTTTGTTTTTGCAGGTCACTTCCTACCTGGAAATATGAGAAGCTTGAAAAGCTAGGAGTGTCTGCACTTGATTCTAGTAGAGGCTTGAGTCTGGTTCCACCACTTTGGTCACTATCTTATCCATACATACAAAATCTGTGTTTTTGTCTGTGACTCAGTTATCCTGTTTTCCTTACATTTTCCTATTTTAAAAACCTATGGGCCATAACCTTACAAACCTCGATTTTCTTAATCTTGAATTGTTTTATTGTTTTCCTTTGCTTGTTTTGTGAAAAATAGTGGTTTTGCATGTGGTTATATAAAATACCAATGAGATTTTAAAATGTACAATACCAATGAGATATAAGCAATGACATAACATTCACCACTTACTAATAGTAGCTATCAAAAACAGAGGGCTGGTGCTTGATGATAATCTGAACTGTGGAATAAAACTAAAAGAATATAAACACACACGTTCATGCAGCTCAAACCTGGAGAAATATGACTAGATTTAGACTTTTTGGAGATGTGGGGCTTGATGTAATGTTGAGTGCTGTAAGTGTAGTGAAATCTTCAAGTCATGGGTTGCCTTAATGGTTTACAGAACGTTTTATTTGATATGTCATTTACCTTTATTAGACAATGCATATTTTATATTTCCTGTTAGGAGATTGTGAGGAACAATCATAGTACAGCATTGTTGTACCCCCCAAAAATAGTTGTCTTTACCCAACCACGACCTATTCTTGTTTGCTTGGCCCATGTCATACAAATTATATCCTGATATATTTGTTAAAAGCTTTGTATTTGAATCACTTTTTGCTGTTTCTTTCCAAATTAAGAGTTTAATCCCTGTGAAAGCCATAAACATGTCATCAACAGGGCAAAGATGGGAACCTTATGCTAAATGCACATTCATTGGAGCAGTGATTATCCTGTCCTAGCAGGTAAATGCCTGCAATTTTAAAAGGGCTTGAGGAATCCATTTAATTGTGATCTCCCACACCTCCTTTTGTTTAACAATATGCCATTATGTATTTTTCAAATGCCAACTTCCGTAGAATAAATCATACTTTACCTGTAATTAAATGGCAAATATTTTCAGTGTCATTGATAACAATGACCAACTGCCTAAATGAAATGCTGTGTTATAGTTTAAAAAGGGGTCAACATTTTGTATTACATTGAATAAAGTGACTTACTTAAATGTAATGGAGAAAGAACATTTTCAGATGCTGGCCATCACTGCTGTCGATGTTACGGCTGTCTAGACGCATGGCAGAAACATGGTCCTCATATGTCCAGTCTGTTTGTGTGCCGAGATACATTTGCAGGCAATACCAATAATGAAATAAAAACCCATTAATGTTGCAATAAAGTGCTCCCTACCTGTTTTGGGAAAACAACTATTTTGGCTCTTCATTTCATCCAGCCTGTCAGTTGTTGTCACAACAGAGATCCAGATAGGATAAGTAGTGGCAACAACATATATGTGTATGATTCATCAAGAGCAGGTTAGTTACCGGTTTAGTTTCTATTAAGGGTCCAAAAACCTGCTGTCAGCCATAAGCTAGCAAACATGTATCTGTAAACCGTCTATATTGGCATCATTTCAACATGAATGCGTGCACAGATACGCTCCACACACAGTCACAATCAAACCCCTTGTGAATAGTGCTGACAATAGCACTGTAATCCACAGTAGGCTCTTGGCCCCACAACCAGGGGCAAATATATCAGTACTCTGCTAGACTCAAGGGGGGACCCTTGGCCATCACAGGCCAGTAGAGTAGTGTTCCTCTTCAACGCATGTCATAATAATCATTGTTTCCTTTGTTCATTGTCTTCATTCATCAAACTTTGTGTGTGTACATGCGTACCTATATACCTGTATATAATGTGGCCAGGCGCATGGCTGTGCCTGTCTTATGTTGTCCACGATTCAAAGCTGGGGTTTTACCTGTCAGTTGCTAACCAGTCCTTTGTATGGGACTGCAGGAGGATGTACCCTCTGTAGCATTGAATATAATGCACAAGCTATTAGCAAACACCATGAATCCTTAGGGATACTACTTCCACAATGTTGTTTCATGTGTAGGTTTCCCAGCAGAACATTGCCCACAGCATCACATTGCCTCTGCCGGCTTGCCTTTTTCCCATAGTGCATCCTGGTTCCATGTGTTCTCCAGGTAAGCGAAGCACATGCACCCAGCCATCCACGTGATGTAAAAGAAAACATGATTAATCAGACCAGGCCACCTTCCATTGATCCGTGGTCCAGTTCTTATGCTCTTGTGCCCATTGTAGGCGCTTTCAGTAGTAGACAGGGGTCAGCAAGGGGCACCCTGACTGGTCTGCGGCTATGCAGCGACATACGCAACAAATTGTGTTGCACTGTGTGTTTTGACAAACTTGGAGATGCTCTGACCCAATCGTCTAGCCATCACTTAAAGTATTTGTCAAATATTTGTTTCCTGCTTCTAAACACATCAACATGTCACCAATTTTGCGCTGGAGGCAACAGCAAGACAACCCCCAAAAAGTAATCGTTTTGCAGGTGGTGGACAAAGACAATTGCTATCTTCTTATCCTTCCCGACAGACTCTTCTCTAGTTTTGCGTGGAGCAGTATATGTACATGACACAAATATATATACAGCGAGTGAAATAAGTATTGAACACGTCAACATTGTTCTCACTAAATGTATTTCCGAAAGTGCTATTGACATGACATTTACACCAGATGTTGGTAACAACCCAAGTAACTGATACAAACAAAGAAACCAAAACAAATAAGCTTGGATTAAGTTATGTGTAATAATGTGAACAGACACAGGGAAAAAGCATTGAACCCTGATATTTATTTAATAACTTTATACAAAAGCCTTTGTTGGTAAGAAGCCTCCGGTATGGAGAAACGAGTGGCACGCATTGCTCTGGGGTGATTTTGGCTATTTCTTCCTCACAAACAGTCTTCAAATCTTGAAGGTTCCGTGGGCCTCTTCTATGAATCTTAATCTTCAGTTCTTTCCATAGATTTTCAATGGAATTTAATTTGGATTTCAATTGGCTGGGCCATTCTAGCAGCTTTATTTTCTTTCTTTGAAACCATTTGATAGTTTCCTTGGCTGTGTGTTTGGGGTCATTGTCTTGCTGGAATGTCCACCTTCGTTTCATCTTCATCATCCTGGTAAATGGCAGCAGATTTGTGTCAAGAATGTCTTGGTAAATTTGCCATTCATCCTTCTTTCAATTATGTGAAGTTTGCCAGTACCATTTGCTGAAAAGCAGCCCCACACCATAATTTTCCCACCTCCAAACTTCACTGTTGGTATGGTGTTTTTAGGGTGATGTGCAGTGCCATTTGTCCTCCAAACATGGTGTGTATTATGGCATCCAAACATTTACATTTTCCTCTTATCTGACCACATTATATTCTCCCAGTATTTCACTGGCTTTTCCAAATGTTGTGCAGCAAACTTTAAACAAGCTTCAACATGCTTTTCATTCAGCAATTCAGTCTTGCGTGGTAAGCGTGCATACAGGCCATGGCGGTGGAGTGCATTACTTACGGTTTTCTTTGAGACAACAGTACCTGCTAATTCCAGCTCTTTTTGAAGCTCTCCACAAGTGGTCCTTGGCTCTTGAACTCTTTTCATTATGAATTTCACTCCTCTGTCTGAAATCTTGTGAGGAGCACCTGGTTGAGCCAAATTTATGGTGAAATCATTGTCTTTCCACTTCCATATTATGGCCCCAACAGTGCTCACTGGAACATTCAGAATCTTAGAAATGCACCTGTAACCAATTCTATCGTTATGTTTTGCAACAATAAGGTTGCGAAGGTCTTGAGACAGCTCTTTGCTTGTACCCATCATGAGATGTGTCTTGGCAATGAGACCTTTTTGTAGGCCATCAGTTGGAACTGGTATTGCTTTATCTTGGCTTTCCATGCCTTTTTGCACCTCCCTATCTTCATGTGTTTAATACTTTTTCCCTGTATCATTTCACATTATTACACATAACGTAGGCCTTTTTTTGTGCACAAAGCAATGTCCATAAAGGCATGGTTGGATGAGTTTGGTGTGGAGGATCTTGACTGGCCCACACAGAGCCCTGACATCAACCCTATTGAACACCTTTGGGTTGAACTAGAACGGAGATTGCGAGCCAGACCCTCACATCCTACATCAGTGTCTGACCTCACCAATGCTCTTCTGGAAGAATGGGCAAAAAAATCCAACAGACACACTCCAAAATCTTGTATCAAGCCTTCCCAGAAAAGTGAAGGCTGTTATAGCTGCAAAGGGGGGACAACATGATATTAATGTCTATGGATTTACAATGGGATGTCATACAATCCAGAAGGTGTCCCTATACTTTTGTCCATATAGTGTAATTTTTCCTAGTACACTGACATTTTTTATTTGTCTTTCTCTTGCTGTGATGCTTTGATAACATGTGTGGCCATAATTATGTATAATAATTTCAACTGAACGGTTCCACAATGTTTGAGAGTAGAAGTATACATTGGTTTTTACAGTTTACAAAATGATAACAGTTTTTACACAATTTCAGGAGGCAAAAGTCCTAATACTATCGTCTTGGCCTGTGTTTTTGGTTTCTCTGCTCTGCTCGGTTATATAATTTGCGCATCATAAGGAAACTGGCATTTTCAACAGTTTACTACAGGAGACGAGGAACGTGGCGATGAGCATAAGCAGCAGCCTATAGGCAAGGATTGTCTTACGTCACTAGTGATTGACTTGAGTTTTTCGACCAGGAAATTAAGGGTGGTTCAGACTCATCCGAAGTACGAAGCAAATAAAGAGAAGGGAATCCCAATTGTTTCCGAACTATATTCTGGGATTTTTCTGATATATTAACAACCGCAACTTTTAAGGTGAGTTTACATACTTACACACTAGGATCACATCTCCCATTCAGCTTCTGTCAGTAAGCGTAACCAGCTTTCGCATTTTTAGTTAAGACCAAAGAGTTGGCCAGACAGCTGGCAAGTAGCTAATGTTAGCTAAGCAAGTTAGCCGTTAGCCTAACTAGCTAAAGATTTGCTAATTAGGTAACGGTTAGCCAAGCAAGGTGATTTTTAGTGAAGCCAAGTTGGTACAGTAATTACCAGTGCTAGTCAATAATAACATATGAGATGGATAAGACAGTATGTTGTACTGTATTTCCTCTTGGTACACACAGATTTAGTTAACAAATAAGTTGGCTAGCTAACACTGTAACTGAAACCAGTTATCCCGTTTACAACCAAATAATTATTTCTAGAACTACAGTTCTGTACGTTATATTTTGGTAAGATAACGTTTTTCTGTAAAGCTAACTAGACACATCAATTATATTATGTGCCGGGCATATCTTGGCATCATTTTCTTACATTTAGCTGAGCAATAGGACGTTTAGCAGCTTGTAGTGCTAACGGTCAGGTATGTTACGGTAAACTCTTGACGTTTAAGATCTCTGACTCATGACAGCACATGATTTCTCAAAACAACCTGAAAAATTGCTAACGTCGCACTAGCAATAGAGCTTTTATGACATCAATACTCTGGTCCTATCATCTCCATTCTGATTCAGAGAAATAAGAGTATACATTATAAAGTTAATCATGCTCTGAAAATTGATAAACTGTTAATTGCATTTTCCTAATTTGGGGTTGAAACATTTTAAAGGCTCTTTCATTGAACATAACTAATATGCTTAAGCCTTAGCCCCACCCATCTTAATACTACTTAGTAATACTGCATAGTAAGGTAGTGTAATAAACAAACAACGATTTCACGATCGAATTGATGAAAGTACGAGCCTATAACGAGTTTAAACCTTTACTTGTGAGTTCCGCATTAATAATGCAGTATCAAAATGTAAAAATTCCAATCGAAGTGTTTATAGCGCAGAGCATAGTCTAGTGCTAACATTGAATTATTTAACTATAAAACGATTGTTCAACCAAGAGCCTTTAAAGCAAGCAATTGACTTGGCGACCTAATCTGGTTAGCACTACTGCCTTTATCAGGCCCATGGCAACCAAAATAGAAAACAAAGAGCAAACGGACTGCACTGATTCTAAGTAGGCAGCTAGGTCTACATCTTAAACAACATGGTATGATCTGTTTGGAAGAGTAGGGGCAATGCTGGTAGAGTGCTGTTGTGTACATGAAACAGTTCCTACATAAGTTACAACAAACCTTGTGATGAATGTCATAGTGTGCCTAACTTCCCACCATCCCCACACCCTGTGACCACGATTAACCAACCCCCTTTCTATACCGTGTCAGTAGACCACAATACATTGCCATGGAGATAACATTCCTCAAGCATTTAGGGTAAAAAAAAAATAAAAAAAAAAACTAATGCTTCAGTGTGTCTCTCTAATTATTGTCGGACATGTCATTTTAATGGCAAGTCCAAAACCCGGAAAACAAACAATTCCTCAGAGTGACTAAAGGATGTTAACCAGGCTAAAAATAAGGTAATATTATTACAAGACACTTGCCCCTTCTTTACCCTTAGCTTTTTCGAAGGAAACATTGAAAGGGTCTTGGTGCCCAGTGAATGGAGTACCTGTCACCCCAGCATAGTGAAGTCTGTGCCTGGGTGAGACATTTACCAGTGATGTGATTGTGGTTGGCATGTTTGGCTTGGCTCTGGGGGATTATCCATTTCACTGTGAAGTAGTGCTAACGTGTTAGGAATGTGTTAGTAGGGTCCAATACGTAGTTGTAGAGGAATACAGATTTGGTTGTATTCATGACCAGTAGCTTGTCAGTGCTGATATGTGAGAATCTGTTTATTTTCCATCACTGTTGGTGAATTGAGTTTGTACATGTGTAAGTGGGTTGTTTATCACATTCACTTGTAAAGACTCAAGTTCACACAACCACATCACAAGAACAGGGCTCATGGTGTTAACAGTGTATCATTGCTTACCTCTTAGTTCCTATTTCCTGATCCTAGCATACAGCACGTCTTATGATCTTTTGTCACGATTGGGTCACATTTAGTGGTAGAGAAATGGCAAAGGAACAACAGAGATCACTGATTTGCAACAATGTTCAGATACCCTTTGGTGTTCAAACATTGCACGATGGGTGATGATTTGGTGTTCACACATTACTCAACTGTTGTCTTACGTGCCAGGAAAGCATTACCCAGACCTCAGCCGGGCAACAGGGACTCATGCAGCTAATACCAAATGATGCCATCAGCATGACTGAACCAGGACATGTTTTTCCACTCTATTCTCCTGATGCTAAAGGTGTATCCACATTAGCATCTGCTTCTTGCTTTTAGCCACAGGAGTGAAATCTGCAGACATTTGCTGCTGTAGTATTCTATAGTACGGGCAGAAGACACGTCGTTCTGTTTGTGCCACTAATACTTATATACACCGTTGCCACTCATGCTGCAAATCACTGCCCATTTGAACATTCAATGCTTTACATAGCAAGCCACTGTGACATCCACGTCTGTGTTCAGGAAGAAAAATAAAACTGAATTGCAAAAGCCATTGTTATCAAAAGTGAGGTGTTTAGAGCAACAGGACTCTGTAACCTCAAGAGGCCTGGTGAGTACCTGCTTCTATGCTGCAGCTGTATTGTGCTGTTTCCTGAAAGGGTGTACTAGGCCATGTTAGTCACTCAGTCACTCCCTTCCTCTACATTTCATGTTGTTCCTATCTCTCTCTCTCTCTTGGTTTCGAGTAAGCTCTAAGTGAGCTCTCAGCTACTCATAACTCCTGGTGATACCACTTTCATTGAAAGGGAATTTCCCCTTGCTATTTAATCATGGCTATGCCATTAGCTTCGCTCCATTCCCCTGTCATGTGACGTGCCATTTCTAGGATCACTTGTTACCAACTCTGAAAAATTGCCTTTCTCTGTGTGTCTCACCACAAATCATGTCAGGCTTATCACATATTTCACCAAGTGTGTCTTAATTCTTTTGCCTGACTGAATTGTATGTTGTATTACATTTTACAACATCAAATCTTTCTTAAAATATGTAAGTTAGAGAAAGGCATTTGTGGGAGTTCTATAGCAATATAGAATTGGAAATTGGATATGTTTTGAACAAATATGAAACTGCAGTGTAAACTAGGCATGTGACATACTGGCCATTTTCCTGAAAGGTTCTGCAGGAGTCTTCTCATTGTGATTTGCTTGTAAACCCAACATTCTATAATTGGCACGTTTGATTTGATTGCCCGGACTTAGGAGACTTAGCCTGGATAATCAAATTTGAAATGAAACTGTATGGAAAGGCTGAACCTCACCAAACGGGAAGGCCTTCTATTAAACTACTTTGTGGCAATAGCTCATTGCGTAACTTGCTGTCACCAATATGCAATCCTGTATTTTTGGCCAGTATTGGTTTAGTTTGTTCCTTATTAAAACCAATAAAGATCATGGGGGATATGGCTTTGGGTGAATGACAACACATTCTACCTGCTCTGTTATGACTGTTTCCTTAAGCCTTATCTCATATTGTACAGTTATAAATTCTTATTTCTAGAACACGCCTAGCTGATAAATATTTTTAATATATTAACGTTTCTCTGACTTGTTAGTTGTTCGGTCTTCCCTGCCTACACTGTAACTGACAACACATCATTCCATTGTCATTTGCTCCTAATCCCAGAATAATGAAAGGATGGAAGAGGGTTGGACATGCAAAAGTGGATTAGTGGTGAAGTAGTTCTTGTCATTGTGATCCTCACGATCATGGAGTCCCTACACCATGCCATGTCTGCCACACTATCACATCTGTGTGGGTGTACTCCAGTCTGATATCTGTGTGGTCCATAGACGACATCAGCCTTATCTCCTTTCCTCTTACTGTAGTAGCGTTTTTTCCCCCCACCCTCAATGTCAACTTATTTTCATCAAAGGTTAGCAGTTAATGGGTAAGATGTTGTCAGTCTTGATGCTTAAATGGTTTCTTTTGTATTTTTCCACAGAATGTCTCTGTATCCATCCCTCGAGGACCTTAAGGTGGACAAGGTCATGAAGGTAGGCAGATCCTCAGATCACAGTTTTGTTACTGGCTTCTCTGACCTACTTGCCTGCCGAAGTCTTTTTCCTGCTAACACCATGGCTAAAACAAATTGAAACATTTTATGAAATTTGCCTTGCTAAAAGAAAGGAAGAAAAAATTTGAGCTGTTCTCTTTTGCTTTGTCTTCCAAATAATTGTTGTAATGGGTATTGATCCAGCTGTGTAAGAACCTTTTCCGTTTTCTTTTTTCTTTTGCAAGAGCATTGCGGTTGCTGTTCTTACAAATATTGTATTTAGAGTGACTCCCAAAATAATTCACCCCATCTGCATTTAAGTGTTATGTGAAATCAAAATTGATTTATTTCTCTGCCGCTGATAAACATCATTTAAAAAATATAAAACCTACATTGTTCAATATTAAGTACAAAACAGAAAACAGTTGCTTAAGTATTCACTTTGTTTGTTATGATACACCCGAATGAACTGTGATGTTTCCACAGTTAGGATATTAGCATATTCACAAGGCTTTTTAAGACTATTCAGGGTTTAAGAGTATATGGCACAATAGAATTTGCCAAGAACTATGGAATTAGCCTTGGAACTAGCCTAACCCCACACAGCCTGAGAACACAACACACATGATGGTGGCTGCCTCATGCCATGAAGATGCCTCTCTGGTCAGGGCCTGAAAAAGCTTGTGAAGGGCAACAAAACACAGAAACACCTGGAAGAAATGTCTATAAGGGAGAAGATTAATCTTTTAGCAGGCCATTTATCATACAGCCGAAATCCGGCTAATGTCTTCAAAATATAAAGGTGGCCCAGTCAATGCTTGGACATTAATCCAATTTAGGAAATGTGTAAAGATTGGAAATTTGCTGTTCACCAAAGGTACTCATCAAGCTTTACGTTGCTTGAGCAATTTTGCCAAGAAGAGTGGACAAGAATAGCTTTGTCCAGATTTGTCATTGGAAAAACTCAAGTCTTATTTTAATGTTTTAACATAATAAAATATTGGAAAGTGCAAGATGGTATACTTTTGCCAGCCAATGTACAGATTGTAACATTTATAATTAGTTCCAATATGGCAGCTAAATGCACATCTCCGCTGTTTCTTTCCCCACTAGGCCCAAGCCCAGTTTTCCCAAACTGTCTCCTCATCAGCCAGCACTGAGGGCCACTACCCAGCCATCGCTGAGGGATCCTACCAGCCGCAGTCTGCCGGGCTCGGGATGCCATCATCTAGTGAGTCCCTGACCTGTACCACGTATTACAGTTTATTTACCATATTTTATTGATTCTCTATGACCTTGCCTCCAGACCTGGACCCAATGTACTGGTCAGGATCTTCCTAGTTGGACTGCCCTGGGATCCGTTGAATCATTTCAGTCATAACATGTGAACTAATAGACCTGATCCCGGGTCACCACTCTTATGAGATGCGTTGTGAATACGGGTCTTTATCTCACCTTTTGTCTGCTGGTCCTTTGCATTCCATCTCTGTGGTGGGTCTTCTGAATCAGCCTGTTGTTTTCAGTCGGCTTTTCTTCCATAGTATGTCATGGTATTGGGGTGAGATAAAGACATGCATTGTGAGAGGGAGTTGGTATGGGGTCTTGGGCCGACCAGGAAGTAAGTTGTCCTACCCTTAGCTCAGCCTCTGCTCCTACTCTGTAGATCTCTCCTCACAGTCTTTCTTTGACTGGAGAAAGGAAAAAGAGCCGGATAGAGGGGACGAGGGAGCCGGGAAGAGGGGAAGAGGGGAAGAGGGAGCCAGGAAGAGGGAGCCGGATAGTAGGGAAGAGGGAGCCGGGAAGAGGGGAAGAGGGAGCCAGGAAGAGGGAGCCGGATAGTGGGGAAGAGGGAGCCGGATAGTAGGGAAGAGGGAGCCGGGAAGAGGGGAAGAGGGAGCCAGGAAGAGGGAGCCGGATAGTGGGGAAGAGGGAGCCGGATAGTAGGGAAGAGGGAGCCGGGAAGAGGGGAAGAGGGGAAAAGGGAGCCGGATAGGGGGGAAGAGGGAGCCGGGAAGAGGGAGCCGGGAAGAGGGAGTCGGATAGGGGGGAAGAGGGAGCCGGATAGGGGGAGAGAGAAAATGCAGGAGTGTGAGAAAAAAGGAACAGGGAAGATGGACAGGGGGCCCTGGGAGAGGAAAATGTGTCCTATTATCTTTCATTCTCTTTCCCTTTGGTTCTCTCAGGATGGGAGGTCCTCTGGGCTTCGGTGCACCCCCCCCCCCCCCAGTGTAGCCAGGGTTGCCATGGATATTTCTAGCCTGACAACTGGGCTGGTGGGTGGGTGTTTGTTTTTCCTCAGGCCAGAAAGGGGTGGATAGGAAACGAGTCATTTTTGGGACATCACAGCCCAAACTCTGCTCTCCACTTTCTCCAGTCAAGTCTTGTCATTTATTAACCCTTTATTCCATTCCCTTTTTACATTTCTTCGTTACATTCTCTTTTTTTACAGTTAAATCAGCTTGACAGTCTGGCAAAACTCTAAAATGGCTGTCTAGCATTGATCATCGATCAACAACCAACTTAACAGACCATGTTAATAGGAAAAGGAAAATGTTAATAGTAATATTAAATATTGTGCAAAACGTATTCTTACCCAGAAGCTATTATTGCTGGCGAGTATGTATGTTACAAACACAATATTAACCGAAAGATTATCTGATTAGGATATATTGTTGCATATGCCTTTTATACCAAGACGAAACCTGCACATCGTGATGTTCTGCTTTACTAGTCCAAGACAGTAGGGGAAGATGCATTGTACTCTCTCCTTGTATTGTAACCAAATGTGGATGATTTAAATACTTCCTGGAGTTACTGTATGTGCCAGTTTCCTGCCCATACACGTCGGAATCCGCTCTTGGGATCAAGGAAGGTCAGGGTTGAGGTCAGTAAAAGGGGAAGAGTGATCTTGAGACCGCATCTAATCCTGTATCTTGGCAATGCACTGTAGCTCTGGGAGCTATGGCAGATTACACCATGCAAAGGTGTGTGTGTGTGTGTGTGTGTGTGTGTGTTAAGAGAAATTAAGTATTAACCAAGGGAAGTGGATGGTCTGGGCCTTGTGTGGGTGGTTGTTACTGTGTGATTGAAAGAGCTCTTCTAAGGCTTGATGTAGGCGGTGGTAGGGTGAATCACAGTCTGCAAACCCTCCCGTACAGCGTCTGTTGTCTGTGTGGGAGGATGTTCTCTTTTTTGTGTCAATAGTGTAATTTATTATGCTTGCATCCAAAAGGCTACATTTTAAAAATGGTTTTAACCCTTTCCTTGTTTGTGGAGCGGTTGACCAGGGCAGCTCCAGACTTGACCCCGCCTCCGGTAGTGGTCAGTGTGACTGAATAGGACACACGTTGTTTCCTGACTCCCAATAGACCCCACCCATTATGAGTGCCTGTTGCAAATTCTGAAGATGAATGTGTAATATAACTGGCGGTCTGTGTTGTGTTCTTTTCTAGCCCTGTACCCTAACCTGGGGGAGCTGGGGGAGTACATGGGTCTGAGTCTTAACAGTGACGAGGTGCAGAGGAACCTGGCCCTGGTGCCTGTGGCAGACAGTGTGAGTACTGGGGTTACCGGGTATCCCCCCCCCCCAGCACGCCCCTCTTCAGTGGGGTGAATATATGTCTACTTGAGGAATGGCCGTGTGTAGTCAGGTGCACGTCAGTATTTCCCTGTTTTTGGAGCAGCTGTCAAGAATGTTGTCATATCCTCTTTAGAAACCGGTGTTTTGTAACAATGCGTTCCTAAAGCGGTACTGACTGTATCTGTAATTCCACTTTTATTAACTTGGGCTTACATTTACATTGTATTTACACTGCTCCAAAAATTTTAAGGAAACACTTAAATCACACATCAGGTCTCGGGTTAAAGAACATTATCCTTACTGTACATTGTGTAATTCCTGGAGAACAAAATAACATAAACACGGTCAAAGGAAACCATAATCACCAGCCAATTGAGGGCTAGATTCAAACCCGGAAATCAAAGTAAATTATTGAAATATTAGGCTATTCCAACTTGTGTGAATTTCATCTTTGCCACTCATAATGTCAAACCGTGGTGTGTTTGACCCCGACATGCCTGTATGCACTCCTGACCACGTCTGGACATGCCCTGATGAGATGGCAGATGGTTTCCAGGGGGATCCCCTCTCAGACCTGGATCAGAGCATCAGTGATCTCCTGGACAGTCTGTGGCGATACTTGGCGGTGTCAGATGCACCGATACATAACGTCCCAGAGGTTCTTAATTGTATTCAGGCCCGGGGAACGTGAGGACCAGTCAATGGCATCAACGCCTTTGTCATCCAGGAGCTGCCTCCACACTCTGATATATATGGGAGGATATGCCTCCCAGACCATCAGTGACCTGTTGCCCAACCCGTCATGCTGGATGATGTTGCAGGCTTGCAGACAACATGACGTTCACCACAGCGTCTTGTGACTCTCACGTCTGTTTGATGTGCTCTGTATGAACCTGCTCTCATCTGGGACAGCTCTCTGAGAGTTTAGTCGAAAACATGCACACCAGTAGCCCACTGGATGTCATTTTGTTTGGCTCTTGCAGTACTCCTCCTGTTCTCGTGCAAAGGAGCAGATTCCTGTCCTGCTGCTGGGTTGTTGCGTTTCTGTGGCGATGTAGCGGAGTATCTTCTGGTATCTCCTCCATGCGTTAAGACTATATTTGGAGACACAGCATGTATAGATGTTCCATCCTGGAGGAAATTGACTACCTGTGCAACAGCCTCATGCTTCCAGTAGTGACAAGGATTCTAGAATAATGCAAAACTAGAGAATAGTCATTCCGGAAGAATAAGGAGAGAGCATTTGACTGTGTCCACCACCTGCAAAACCAATCATTGTTTTGGGGTTGTCTTGCTTGAAAGTCTTTATCTGCAAATAAACATTGCTGTTACCATTCAGAAGTACATTTTGCAAACAAATAATGGAGTGTCAAGTCGCATCACGATATCAAGTTCCTCATCCCTTTAAAATTATTTAGCTATAAGACTTTCAGCTGTTCATTGGAGACCTGCTTAGTAATTTACCGTCAGTCTGGTGTGTGCGAGAGTTCTCGCGCCCCCCTTCATTGTAACCATTGACGTATAGCTTTCTCATTGAATGTAGAATAACAACAAGGAAAATTCCCGAATCTGTCAAACAACACAGCACTGCTTTTTAAAAAATGGTTTTGAAAGCTTGAAAGTGTCTGGGGTTAGGGTTAGATCTCGGAGATAAGCAGGTGTGTGGGGATTGCCTGTTACAATCTGCCTAAGTGATCTAAAAGTGATCTGCCTGTTCCTCCCCTTGCACAGCAGGTGGCGCTGCAGTCAGGCACTGGCATCGGAGGTATGGTGCGTCCTGTGACGGGCTCAGATGTGGGAATCCGAAGGGCCGAGATTCGTCCTGGCATCCGCGAGGTCATTATCTGCAAGGACCAGGATGGGAAGGTTGGCCTGAGGCTGAGGGCTATTGACAATGTGAGTCCTTCTGAAGGCCTTAGGCACAGTTCAGACAGAGCTGGAACCAGGGTATACTAATATCAATTAGGGGGGGGGCACAGTCGACTACTTTGTTTGGATGTAACTTGTAAGTGTTAATGCCTTGCCTGAATTGAGTTGTGGCTCACTTGATCTGTGCTAAAAGAGCATCTGAGGCTGTTGGGGGGTTAATGGGAAGCAGGCTTTGCATTCAAGAAAGCCCTGGAACGTGACATTTATGTAGGAAGCGGGGGGAAACGTTCCCCTCGGGCCAATGTTACATTAGGTTGGTCATGTGTATTTCTTCCTCAGGGCGTGTTCATCCAGCTGGTTCAGGCCAACTCCCCGGCGGCCCTCGGGGGCCTGCGTTTTGGGGACCAGGTCCTCCAGGTCAATGGGCAGAACTGTGCTGGCTGGAGTCTGGACAAAGCCCACAAAGCCTTGAAAGTTGCTGCTGACACCCGCATTGAACTCATTGTCCGAGACAGGTAAGGAGATGAAATGACTGTGCCAGGTGAGGTCACACAGAGCTTTACCAGAGACACCCTAAAACCCTACAGAAAAAGGGATACAGAGCCGAAAGTGGCCATTTTCTCTAGTTTACGGAAATATTTTATGATGTTTTAATGTTTATCAGACTCTCTTTATTAAGAGGAAATGCTTTAAGTAGAACTGCAACCTGACTAGCCAAATGGTGTGCTTACAAATGTAGGTCTGGATTTGACTTCCACTTTGACAATTTCTGGAGTTTTTAGTTCTGTCCCAAAGTCAGTCCTGTGATTTGTTAACTCAATTGTTGATGATGTTCATTTTGTTAAACAACTTACCCAATGACTGAGCAGTAAAATCCATCATTTATCCATCAGTCCGTAACACTGTGGTTCTGACTCCCCCTGCTGTTCATGTTACCACACTGCAGGGTGACTGGCTGTGTTGTTCTGATTGGCCAACCTCAAAAGCGAGTGCTCAAGTGTCTCTTCGTATTGTCTGACTCCAGGCCTTTCCAGCGTACCATCACCATGCACAAAGACAGCTCTGGCCACGTGGGGTTTATCTTCAAGCAGGGCAAGGTCATCTCACTGGTCAAGGACGGTTCGGCCGCTCGCAACGGCCTGCTGACTGACCACTACATCTGTGAAATCAATGGCCAGAATGTCATCGGCCTCAAGGTGAGTGTTGACTGAGTGCACTCTCCAGTGATGAAGGTTAATACTGTGTTTGACCTGGAAATGTTGACTGAGTGCACTCTCCAGTGATGATGGTTAATCCTGTGTTTAACCTGGAAGTGTTGACTGAGTGCTCTCTCCAGTGATGAAGGTTAATCCTGTGTTTGACCTGGAAGTGTTGACTGAGTGCTCTTAGTGATGAAGGTTAATCCTGTGTTTGACCTGGAAGTGTTGACTGAGTGCTCTCAGTGATGAAGGTTAATCCTGTGTTTGTTGTTACCCAGGATGCTCAGATCAAGGACATCCTGAGCACCTCCCCCACAGCCATGACCATCACCATCATGCCCAAGTTCATCTACGAACACATGATCAAGAGGTAACGAGTTGACAGGGTTGACCGCATCACATGTTTTCTACTAGTTCTCTCTAAAAACACATGATCAAGAGGTAACTAATGACAGAGTTGACCACATCACATGTTTTCTACTAGTTCTCTCTACAAACACATGATCAAGAGGTAACTAATGACAGGGTTGATCGCATCACATGTTTTCTACTAGTTCTCTCTACAAACACATAATCAAGAGGTAACGGGTTGACTGGGTTGACCACATCACATGTTTTCTACTAGTTCTCTACAAACACATAATCAAGAGGTAACGAGTTGACAGGGTTGACCACATCACATGTTTTCTACTAGTTCTCTCTACAAACACATGATCAGGCATGGTCATGTAGAAGACATACAGTATAGGTCTTTTAATAATTATGTTTCTTCTCGGTATAATCTGCATAATAGGCGGCAGTAATTGTTTCCACCAGTCAGTAAATGTGCTGTCATTTGGGTAAAGCGATTCTGTGTGTTTGGTTTTTAGAATGTCCAGTGGTCTCCTGCGTTCAGCTATGGACCACTCTGTGCCAGAGGTGTAAAGACCAGAATGTGACCATGTCTCCTGCAGGATCTCTACAATCTCCTGAGTTCCCACTGGATTCTTGAATGTCCAATGGGGTAAACTCTCTGTCTCAGTACTGAAAAGGCTCCTGTATCACAATCACAGACCGTCTTTCATCATAACCATTTACAGACGTCGTCTTTTTCCAGTGGTCTCATATATATTTGGTTATTCAATCTTTTTTTGCATCTGTTCCTAGATTTACTTGTTTTGTCTTTTTTACATAATAATCGTAGCCAATCATTACATTCGTCATTATGTATGTACATTATTCTGAAGGAAACCTTTATTTTAAAACCAAGCATGCCACCATGAGTCCAGTTCTTCGTCATGAAGAGCACGGTAATGGAGTATTGGCTCGTGATCTATCACCTTCTGTGTAAAAATGCTGTAAAAGCCAATGACCCGACGGTTGTAAACCTGGTTCCCTGATGCCGCTGGGACGTTGCGGTGGGCGGACCCACTAAGTGCACTTTCCACTTCCTGTTAGAGGTTGTATTTCCTGTAACCATTTTAACTTTGTGTTATTGTTCAAGTCAACATTTACTAGAAAATCTATCAACAAGACTACATTACTCTGGGAATTGATTTGTTTGTTCCGGAAAGTAATCAACACGTTGACGTTACTTATGTATGTATCTAGAGGTCAATCATTTGCTCTTTGTGGGTTTTTTTTTGTTGTAGTAGTTTAATCCACGATTAATGTCCACAGCAAGACTGAAAACTTGGACCCTATCAGTGAATTTTTCTTTTTTTTAATATTAGATTATTACTTTTTCTGTTGTTTGGATGCATTTTTCTTCTTGTAATCTTTGATAATCACATCATGCAGCCATTATTCTGTAAATGGTCAAATCAAACATTTTATATAACCAAGATAGTTATTGTAAAACAAATAAATAATCCTTTCCTGTTCACATGGATCCTGCTGTAGCTGTGTGCCCCCTCTTTTGGTTCCAGAGGATACGTCCCACAACACATCAACTACATGTCCAGCACTTTTACATGTAGAACAACCATATGCTGCCCTTGGTAAGAGGTAGTCTATTGGCTTTGGATACAATTCATAGCACACATACAAGTTCTCTTAGCTTCTGAGAATATACTGGAGGCTACTTCAATTAGCTATGAGCAATGGCTAGGTATCTTGACCTATATAGAGCAGGACTGGAAATCCATTTACCTCATTGACCAACAGACTACATTCCTCCTCACAGGCTGCCTCTCATGTCTGTTAGGAGGTCGGACCAAAATGGAGAGTCCACCATAAAGCTTTGTTGTTTGTTGTACAACAATGGCCTCCATTTCTCAAACGAATTTGACAGACCTGCTGGATAATTAAAAGGAGACCAAGGAGACACGGTGCGGTTTACTCCATGCGGTTTAATGAAGGGCCTTTTGGTTTTGCTTCATACGTTATGATGGGGGTGAAAATGGATCTGTAGTCATGAACAGTGATTTCTGAACTGAACACCAATATTGCCATTAAAATATTTAATTTACATTAAGATCATCTATAGCTATTAGTAATGGAGGCTTCTTGAACACCAAGGCATTTAAGAGGGAAAATGTCTTCCAGGTATATTATAGGACTTCAAACCATCTTTCATATAGATCCCATTACATATCGAACAAATAATCGGACACTTAGACGAAGAAAAATGATACATTCAATACAATATCGCATAAAGGGGATTTCCCCCTAGATCATGTTGCTTTTGCCTTGATTTACATTATAATCTAAAACACAATCATATTTTCACATGTCCCATATCAATACACATGTACAGTGACAGTCTCAGACCAACACTACAGTGCAACAGGTAATGGAGTAAATAAAGAAAGCACTAATAATATTTCTGAGGTAAGATGTCTTTCAGTGATACGTTGAAATAACAGTACAATTTAAAAGGATGTAGGATACACTACCCTGTTTAAAGACTTTCCTCATAACACAGTAGGCTCCTGCTGTCTTTTGCACAAATCAATGAATTCGTAACCGTGATCTTCTGTTGTAGATAAGCCTTTTATCCCTGGTACAAGCTGGGAATATGAAATTCAGAACTAAAATGTCACAAGACAGACACACTATGTGACGTTATAGCGGTGCATTAGCAGTAGGTAGGACAATTCAATTGGACTACTGTTTATTTGATGTGCTATGCTTGTACTGGAATACTTGAACATATATGACGTTGGGAAAGAATCAATTCTGGGCTTCAATTAAGATACACTACTTTTGACAAGTATTTTATTGAGAGGTGCCTGATGACAGGATATTGTTTTAATCTTTAAACCCAATATACTGCTTGAGAAACCAAAAATAGTCCAAGTCATAATTGATGTGATTGCACATGTGATTAGATAGCCCAACTGTGTTATTTTCCATCCAACTGATCGCCCTGTACTGTTGGGGAGACTTGAGTCACAGACTTACAGTTCACGTCCTTTATTATTGTACTAGAGACATTCTTACTCTCTTTTATGGCTTTTATTTAACATTTCGAGGCTTCCTGAACTGCTTACAGTGGTTGGGGGTACGCAGGGTTAGAATACGAAGTCACGTCACAAATTCCAACACGTTGTGGGAAAGTGCTGATATTGAATTCACAATAGTAAAAAAACTAAGTGTGTTAGAGGCCTGAAAGCAGACCATTCCTCAATCTTTGCATCGCTCCTCGTGTGTGTTTCACTACTCGCTATGGTTGGATGTCATAGCAATTAGGGAAGTAAGCATGAACACACAGATGGGATTGTCAAGCAGCAGAAATAATGGACAAACAAAAACAAAAAAGCTGCAAAATCATCAGACAAGGACAGAAGAATATTTCCCAAAGGCTAAAACTATTATGGCTAGCAAAATACCCGGATGCAAAGCAAGTGTTTCTCTATGTTCAAGAGAATATACTATTTGTCTATGCCACAATCTCAATTCTACTCACAATGTGGTTACAGCTAATTATTTCACCTTTGATTTGAAAATATAATCCCCCCCGAATGTTATGCTGTTCAACAGTAGTATGTTAAAAACAAAAACCCGACATTTGGACACATTAGACTTTGGAAATACACAAACTTGACTTCAAGTAATTTCTTAACCTCATAAAGTGAATAATAGTGCAAAACAAAAGCTTCATCAGTTATTAATGAAATTAGATTGATTTGTTTCTTCTCTAAAGAAAACAATATATTTCAAATCAAAGGACTGTTTTCCTTCTTGCATCACAATGTCATGATGTGCGTTAGCCTATGTTTGGCTCATTAGTCCCTAAGAAAGAATAACACCAAACCATTACAGTACAGCCTTTTTTTCTTAGCCTTTCAATATATTCTTGATGACTACATTTCCTTACAAGACACTTGGATTTTGCCATAATTCTCTATTATAATACGCTCATTGCCGACACCCAAATAACATGGCCCATAATCAAATTTTTTCAATGTATTTTCTTAAGAAAAATAAACTCAGTTTCAATTCTCACATCTTTACAAATGCATCCATCTTTAGATGATTCTGGTGGATGAATATGGAATGACTCTTGGGTGATGAATGCTACTAGAGGGACTTCATCTGGACACCAGTGGAGGAAGCAGAAATGTACAGCAGCTCTCCAGGTACCAGGAGAAGTGCCATATGTTAACATTCCGCTCAGTCATGAGTAAAATGATCCAGTACTGCACTGCTAAGGCTGTGACGGCCTCCTTACACCTAGGTGCTTTGGCTACACAATGTACATACTTGGCTACACAACAGGACACACAACAAAGACACACCTCACACACGTGGTGTGAGCACACATACTTACACTGGTCAAAATGTATTTGGACCAAAGAGATCCACAGACATGGATATAACTGTCAGTCTCAATCACCGACCGTCACATTCGGGTCATTCAGTTGCCATCTTGTAGTTTAGTTCTGCCTGTTTCAGAACAACCCATCTTCTCAGCTCCGTGGACAAGGCTCACAGCAGAGGGTTTTTACAGAGACAGTCCTGCTCTCAGAATCATTGGTTCTTCAGTAGTATCACTCCCCTTCTTCCTTCAGCCCGGTACTTCAGGTGAAAGGCTACCCAGGGCCAGAGCGGTCCAGGCTGTGTGTGTGTGTGCGCTTTCCCGGTGTCACTGGGCCCAGCCTCAGATCTCCGTGGCCCCCATGGCCCCAACGCCGGTGCCCGCGGGGTAGTGCCTGACTCCCCCGCTCCGGCGCAGGGACGCGAGGGCCACCGTACAGCAGCCACGCAGCAGGGAGCCGAAGTGGTAAATGGGCAGGCCGTCGCGCCGCGGACCCCGGCACAGCCATGCCACCGTGGGCACCACGGGCACCGCCACCGCCAGCAGGTCCACCAGGAAGTGGCGGCTCCAGTAGCTCTTCACGGCGGGTGAGGCGGACTCCTCCGCTTCTTCCGGCGCTCCCTGGACCTCGGCCTGATCTTCGTCATCGTCCACATCCACTACAGTCACCCCAGCCATTTCCCCACGCTGCTGCGGGCTGCTCCTTGGCTGGGAGGTGTGAGGCCCGTCCTCCCCCGAACTGACCTCCTCTCCCAGATTCCTCAGATCCCTCACCGTCTCGTCTTCGTTCAACTGATTACCTGCCTCCACCCGCGAACCCAGAGCGTATAACTCCACCCGCTCGCCCACCTCCACCACCCCCCCTGCCATCTCCCCGTACTCCTCCACTAACGGGGGGGGCATATCCACTGTGCAGGAGGCAGAGGGAGAACTGGGTACCGGCGGCCCAGGAACGAGCTCCGCGGTGTCGGCTGTGAGCGTCGCCGTGGTGACGGACGCCGTGGTAGCCAAGTCCGGGTCGTCCCCTTCGTCCGAGACCCAGGTGGAGGTCGGGCTGCAGGCCTGCGAGCGGAAGGTGCGCTCCGCGATGGTGTCCAGGTCCGAGGCGTAGGCCGCCCCCAGCAGGACGGGACAGCTCTCCGTCTGGATGGCCTGCTCCCTGAGGTGGTGGAGGTACAGGTGGTGATGGGACAGACAGGGGTGGCTGGCGCCGCTCGCCGAACAGCGTAGTGGCAACGTCCCGTCCGGCCCGGCGCACGGCCTCTCGTGGGTGGAGGAGTGCGGTAGGTGGGAGTAGGCGCTGAGGAGCGACGCCGTCTCCTCGGACAGCAAGGCCGCCTCAAGCAGGAGGTCGGCCCGGTGGCCGCTGGCGGCGCTGCGGCAGTGACTCTCCCCACAGCACACGAAGCCGCTGTCGCGCGTCTCCTCTCCTGACAGGCCGTTGCCGTTCCTGTCCGCCAGCGTGCGGTCGCTCAGCTTGGTGTAGGTGGAGCTCCGGGTCAGGGAGCGAGCCGGGGAGACATCGCAGGACCCGCAGAGACTCTTGGAGCCGCCGACCCCGGTACCACACGCGAGGGGACTGCTCCCGGGCCATGAACCCGCAGTCCCACGCCTCCCAGACCCGGGCTCTGCTCCTCTGGCTGCAGCATCCTGCTCCTTGGCCACTCCGTTCTGAGCCAGCTCCATGCTGAGGAGCAGCGTCTCCAGCTTGTGGTTCTGAACGTTGATGTCCTGGAAGTATTTCTGGACACCGGTGTCGGTGGGGTCGCCGGAGCTTAGGTTGGTGCGCACCACGTCCACCACCTCCTTGAGTTGTTGGATCTCTCCGCGCGCCTCCTTCAGAGCCAGCTGGGCTTCCACGCGGTGGCACTCCTCCTCAACCCAGTCCTCCTGCATACGGGAGAGCTGGGTTCTCAACTCATCGATCTCAGAGTCCCTGAGGAAGACGGTGAGGAAGAGATGGATGACGAGAGCAAGAGAGGTTGAGATAAATAAGAGAGACAACAATGGGTCTAAAAAGGTAATAAATCAGAATGTCTAGTTAATGTTAAATATAAACAATTACCTCAAGCAATTTAGACATGTCTTTGGGATTCCACTTTAAAACAACTCAGTGTATAATTCACCAAACAATTTTAAATGTAATTTTTTCCTGGTATCACTACAATTACAAAATGCTGCTGATTGAAGTAGTTCAACGGTTTGCACAAATGTACAATGCTTAGGCTTCTAATTACTACTTCAAGGATGATACTTTAATAGCAAAAAAGGTTAAAGAAAAACAGAGTATTTACATAATTTTAATTAGAACAAGTTGTTCTAATGACCACAGTTAATAAATAAATGTTACGGTAAGTCTAAACATTGATTTGAGCCCTTTCGCTGCTAGAGACTGAAACTACTTCCTGTGTTTCTTCGTCTCACCTGTCCTGCAGCCTGTCAACGGTCTCCTTGAGACGAGCCCGCAGGTGTCTGATACACACCTCCTTCTGCTGCAGAGGCGTGAGGTACTGCTCAGGAGGAGGTGGCCGGATGCCGTGGTTATCTGTACATGAGGTATACGCCTTCAAGTGACGCCTTGGGGAGAGATATTCAAATCCGTTACCTTCCGTACGCTTCATAATAAGACATTATTGATACAGAATGACTGCGTAAACCTTTTTATTACCATGTCTGTTATTCAAAATGGAATACCACTGAAGGTTGATTTACATTCTCTCACACATAAAGACATGAGGAACATGTAGCGTCGCCGAGACGTCTATTTTTAAGGGGTAGCCATTTTGTGTCTTACCCCTTGACGGGGCTGCAGTCACTGCCCTTGCAGGAGCCAGAGTTGGTGCTGCTGCTGCTGAGGGAGGCGTTGCCATGAGGATCTCTGTTGCTGACTGGGGCAGCTGTCCGTCTGTACCAGAGATGGACATAGTGACATGTTTCAGCACAGACATGATCAAACAACAGGAAAACACTTATATAACTATTCTCTTGACAACGGTAATCATGCCTAAATCTCTCTCACAAACATGCTCTCGAATGATAAAACAACAAACAGAAACCAAACTTACCATGACATACAGACATAGTATATTTAAAGGACAATGAAGGACGTACCTCTGTAATACATTCTGACACATGACATTCTGATCAATGGCATCATGCAGTGTGAGTGAATGGAAGTTGCCAAGAAATCCAAAAGCCAAAGCGAAGTAAAGCCTTTCAGTGAATGAGAATGTTAAAGGAAAAGGTGAAAGGTCACTGCAGCCAACAACAGCTTCCTTGTGATGGTTTAGACAGTACCTGGATTTAATCTATATGCCATGTACCAACATTATCTAAAATCCAACATCTAGCGATCGAAAATTATTAAAAAGTGATCAGAAGTCCAATTGTCAGAAGAAAGTGCATATTTAATGTCTACGCATCTTGGCATTGAGACCAAATCCATGCCCAGGGAAGGAAATGAGACAGAACCGAAGGGGTCCAGGCAGTGTTCTGCTAACCGACAGTGCCGCTCCGGAGACTTGGTAGTGAGATTTCCCCGATCCGTTGGCCGCATTGAAACCATAAAGCCTGTCTCCATGGGAATGTCGTCTAGCTCAATGAACCTGCAATAGTCAAACCTAACCAAAGACAGGCTATTAAAGAGAGGACAGTGACAGTGGTGTCAGTGAGACTGAGAATGTACCTTGTGAAAAATATGAACTTTGGCCAAATACATCAACCATGGTCATTGTGGGAGAAGTGAAGCAAGCACTTATCTAGTGTCCTAGAGACATTCTTTGTTGTCATAAAATAAAGGCTGTACACTGAGTTGTTAATTGAAGTGGGTAAGAGTAATACCCCACCTTTAAAACTATCTTCTTATACTTAAATCGTTGGTTATGTGAGATAGCTTACACGGATGTGTGCAAATACAGCAGCTGTGTCTTTAATGACCAAGATCAAAGACAGAAAACTACTAACAAGACATGATGTGCCACTGAGATAAGAGAGAAATCTGGAGATTGCTTGATCTTAACATTAATTTCCTAAACTAAGACCATGATTAAACCATGCCTACGGTTCTGATCTGACATGCAGATCAGACACATTTTAGTCTCACTGTTCATACGTGTCCCCCTCAGCATACATTAATGCAGTCGCTCTGCAGCTGAAAATATAGCCTGAGACTGCAATGTTCACTCCAGGCCCCACATCAAAACAGATTCCCACTACAGTCCGCGATGTCTGGGGAAACTCGTGCATCACATATCAGCATCAGAGCAAAAAACTAAACAGTGAGGTAGCACTGTGATGGGCAACTGCTGGACCGGTCAGTTATACTGAAACCTTGGAGTAACAGAGTGCTGCCCAATCACTGGCTTACAGATGTGAGAGAGGTAGGTAAGGAGAGGTAGGTAAGGAGAGGTAGGAGGAAATTGGTGGCAAACAGGAAGAAACACATACGTAGCGTTTGATTTGAGAAAGGGTTGGGATATGGGAGGTTATGACAAACGCTGGCAGCATACAAACAGCAAAGTGTCAAGCTGAGGAAAGCTGCAGATGCAAGCCTGGAAATAAAGATAGAAAATGTAAAATAGGTTTCAAAATTAGATTTGGCACTTTGACGTTTCCATTACATGTGTTCTGAGACCGCGTTGTGTATGTGGCTTTGTGGCAGCCTAGAGCTCTGGAATACTTCTATACAATGTGGTTGTAAGAAGTACGATTATGGGGTGAAATCTGTGCCAATACGATTAAGGAGTGATATTTGTGCCATACAATTTCAACACCGGAAAATTCCCATTTGATAGTATTCAATTCAAGTTGAAACCAAAACATTACAAATTCTAAATATTATAATGACGCTTCTAAACCTATTGGCACCGATATCATGGCATATAAAATGAGAATATGGTGGGTGAGAAACATTGCTCTTCATACCTGGATTTAAATATATATGTGTTGGATTTCTTAGTTAACTACATCATTATATTATTCCTTTTATATTTTCAAATACATGCCAATACTTTCTTATTGTATGTCCAAATACATTCCAAAATGAAACTACTTGTGTTTTTAAAAAAAACATATCCTAACACTGACTTCTTTATTATATTTAGAAGTAATTAAAATACCCCAAACAGCATATGAACACGGGTCTGTTTATTTTACAACTCAAATAAAATCACTACCATCTAATGTTTGAAGATTTACTGACCAACAATTTCAGGGGCCAGATTAAGACCTCCTATAATGAAGTCATAATTCCATTAGCATAGGATCAGGTGTTCATCTATTTACCTCTACAAAAAGGTTACTTCTCTCTTTTCAGCAGTAGGCATTTATTTGATTCTATATTTTATGATTTTTGAAGGGTACATAAACATTGCTCTCCTAACTATAGAAACAAATTCTCTAGATGGCAGTGAAACTAGTTGTAAAACCCAATCTATAGATTAGATTAGTCACAGTGCAAGAAACTAAATATGGCTTGTGTGCTGCCCTAATTTCAGCAGATAAATATTTAATGTTTTCTCTTCCTCTCCGCCTCAGGCCTGTAAGCTCCCTGAATTAATCTGACCCTGAGTATTACAATTTAAACCACCTTTCTACTCCGCATTCAAACTGTTGCTGTCAATCACCCGATTAAGTTATTGGCTATACTATTGGTTATACTATTGGCTATACTATTGGCTATACTATCGGCTATACTATTGGCAATGTCAATGCTCCACCAATTCTGCGTGGTACACCTGAGGGTTTCTCAGTGACCAGAGATCGATGGATCTCTGTCTGTGATGGTCCCGTTCCTCCAGACCATCAACGGTACACAACAGTGGTGCTACAGGGCGTGCTCTCTGGGACGGTGTTGTACGGCAGGATGGGCACAACTCAAGTGTGTCTCACGTGGGGGACGCGGGCGCGGTTATAGGAAGGGGCGAGGAGGCTGACGTCCACAGCGTTTGCTGCAGGCGTCGTTTGGGCTGCAGAGCCTTCAGAGGGTTGAATCTAAGGGAGAGAGATGAGAAGAACGTCCAGGGCTGGGTTTCCCTCACAGATGCCTTGCTACCCCAGATCTGAATTAGGGACATGAGTCATTTACTGAAGTGAAGTACCGAATCAGCACCTTTGGTCTGTGTCATTGGATTATGATAAATAAACCACCGACCCTTAGATCTCAACTCCCGCAGCATCACTTTAGCTAACAAAGCACCTACATGGTCAAATCAATTCTTTTTTAACTTGAATTTGGGAGTTTAGACCAAAGGGCTGACGCAATCATGACCGCAGAAAAAGAGATAGGGAGAGAAAGTGGGGGAATTGGCCTCTAACTGCTTATGGAACTCAGCAGCTGGCACAGTCAGAAGACTATGAGGCCCTGTGTCAGACAACCACTATTCCACACACAACATTCAACACTAGGGGCAGGCTTTGCATGGGTAGGAGTGTGTGTGCTGTAATGTACCTGCGTGAGCCAGAGGCAGACCTCCGGGTGGAAGGGACAGGGGCCGACATGGAGCCAGACAGCCTCTCTAGCTGCCCTCTGCTCTGGTTTGTCTCCGCGTGTCTCTCTCACTCTGCTGATTGGTTCAGCTGGGACAGCCTTCCTGAGAGAACAACAGACACATGACCAATCACTGAGTCCTAAAGAAACACACAACAGACACAGGACCACTCACTGAGATCTATACAAACACACAACAGACACATGACCACTCACTGAGATCTACACAAACACACAACAGACACATGACCACTCACTGAAATCAACACAAACACACAACAGACACAGGACCACTCACTGAGATCTATACAAACACACAACAGACACATGGCCACTCAACGAGACAAATGACTACTCAAACACCGCCCGGCACCACCACAGACGCTGTACTGCCAACTACTACTTAACTTCAAAAACAGGATGGCCCTGCTAACAGAGTAATGTAGTCAGAGACGTATAACAGGGAGAGTACATGGAGGGAATGAATGCATTCCTCCCATCAATAATACAACAGGACTTACTCTACGCCATATGCCTGGCCCATGAAGCTCCCCCAGGCTTCTCCATAAACCCACCCATGCATCAGTCTGTGTGGACTCAGAGCTACCGAGGTGCCTTTCACCTCCTCAGGTTTGGAGGCCAGCCACACTCTCCCAATCCTCCTGCTATCAATATTGGCCTTGACCTCATCTCTTCCTCATCCAATCTCCTGAAAATATATTCCTATTTATTTATTCCTTGTCTTTCCCCTCTTCCTTTCTCTGACTAAGTCCATGCGTCTTATGAAAGGACTCTCAGACTCTCTTAGACAATGCTACACTGTTCACACTGTAGTTGATGTTGTGGCTGTTTGCTCTGTCCTTCACTGACATGGTTGAGCTGTAATGAACTGTTGGTCCCAACCCTACAGTGTATAGTAGCTGTGCTAAATCACTCCACAGCAGCCAGAGAGAGACAGGAATTGCCCATCTCACTGCCACACAGAGAGGCCCAGCAGGTTGTCAACCCATATGAATATTAATAACCCCTCTGTGACCTCTGCACTACTGGGGTTGAGTAGCTGAGTAGCATTGGAAATTTAAAATGAACCCACTGTAAGGAAAGCTTAGAAGAAACAAACTTAAACAGTGATACAACTGTGCCTAAGCATTCCCATTACTAAACTTAAACCAAGACTTCAACAGTACCTTTGCCTAATCAAATACTAAAGTTAAACAAAGCAAAAGATACATGTGAATTATGTTACGACTATGCAAAACAAGAGGTAAAGCATGCATTACAAAGGTAAAGCAAGGATGAAAATAAAAACAGGAACAAAAATGACTTAATCACAATCTTTATGACTCTTAAAAACAAAAGAAGACAGAGGGAACTAGGAAGGCACACCTCTGCCTATTATGGCTTTCCTGTTTTTGGCCATCACTAAGCAACCTTAAATCCTATTGGCCAATCTAGGACTTTTGATAGGGAAAACAAAGGAACAAGATTTCATACAAACATGCTAAACCCTCTTAACAACAGTAAATAAGCCACAGGCACCTAAGCATCTCCAAACACACTTTATTGCACTCAATAAAAAGAATGAAGTCATTTACAGACTGAATGAAAACAGGAACATATGTGTTTCCAGATACACAGGGAACACTAAAGCCTACCACAATCCCAGGTTTGACAAGAGCCGGCAGGAAATCCCAGGTTTGACAAGAGCCGGCAAGAAAGCTAAGGAAGTACTTCCTATTAGGTACATCACAGGGCATTCACACGGGATGTTTTATTACGGTATTCCCTCTTACATAACAGCATCTACTGGCAACATCAGAGAAGTACAGCACACACGCAGACTCAAAGCTGATGTCAAAACAGACAGGTTTGAGGGTGTGGGGGGAGAAAGGACACGCCCCATATCCTTATCTATTATTTTATTATTTTAATATCAGCAGTGACCACTTGTGACCACTTGTGCAGCAGGGCAACGTCTGGAATAAATCCTCATTACCGTGATCAGTAAACACTTCTCATTACCGTGATCAGTAAACACTTCTCATTACCGTGATCAGTAAACACTTCTCATTACCGTGATCAGTAAACACTTCTCATTACCGTGATCAGTAAACACTTCTCATTACCGTGATCAGTAAACACTTCTCATTACAGTGATCAGTAAACACTTCTCACAACAGGCTCTTAACAGCATGGACAAGGACACACCACATGGAGAAGGTTACGACGATCACGTATTGCCACACATGCACTCTGTTACTCCTCATGGTCTCTCTTTCGTCATCACACAAACACGTGTTGTGATTCCCTAGCTGTACAGCTGCTCCCCCCTCCCTCTCCCCCCACTCCCTCTTTCTGTGCTGCAAGAGACACTGCGGTTGTTTTCCCCACATCACCCCGGAAACAGATCGGCCTGCCCTCCCATGCAGGGAAAGGTGACCTTGAATCATCTCATACATACACAGGGAGCCACTTGAAAGAGGCTGAAAGTGTGACTGTGAGTCACTGACTACGGTACTATGGATGCAATACATTGAATGAGAGACTGAGGAGTGTGTTATCAGTGTGTGCTGCTGAGCATGCTGACATTCACATAACAATTGGTTGGGACAAGGTCAAGGTTAATATGCTCCACGTCATATTTTACTATCCTGAATGGAAACTCTTATGACACCCAATATGCAGCACTCCCAACTGACAAAACACAAACTCACATATTCAGAAAGAGAAAGCCTTCTGCACAATGCCACACTAGAAAGGACTTGAAGGTTCACAGTCAATGGCTCTTTAAAGCAGCATTGTCAGGCACTCTCGTCCTTTCTCAGTAACTCTTAATCAGTTTAAAGAATTTGAATCTTTATCAGTATGAATTGACTATGTCATCCTGTTCAATAGGGACAGATCAAAGTAAACATCAAATGTGAATATGTCAGTTTCAGAAAAGCTTAAAAGGAGCCTCGTTTCTGAACATCTGAGCATTGGTGGATGCAACATCTGCTGTGGCGTAGGTTATTTGCATATTGAGGTTGATCTGATAGTCTCTCTATACTGTCCCATGTCATCTGTAAGCAGTATCTAAAAACAGCCTCTCAACAACATTACCTACTGCAAGCCTCTCAAAAATGTCTTCCCATTCTCCCACAGAGTGAATTAATTCTCCACTGAGTTATTTAAATAATAGATCTATGTTGCTGGTTTGCAGTGTTGCACTGCTCTTCCACGGTTGATGACTCACACTGTTGTTCCAGGCCAGCCTGCTCTGTCAGCAGCTAGGGAAATGGCCCGTTGCACTCACAAACCCAGCCCAGATTTTCTACCTACTGCAACAAACACAAATATTCAGTAGATAGTAGAGTAATAAAATAAAATAAAACTCTGTCCCTACTATAATCGTGAGGTTAGGCCACCACAGTTTTGAAGGTATACAGTTGCCACATGCTAACTACCAAGTTACCTTTACTGCAGGAACAAGCTCTGAGGCTGGGGATGCTCTGTGGCTGGGGATGCTCTGGGGATGCTCTGTGGCTGGGGATGCTCTGGGGATGCTCTGTGGCTGGGGATGCTCTGTGGCTGGGGATGCTCTGGGGATGCTCTGTGGCTGGGGATGCTCTGTGGCTGGGGATGCTCTGGGGATGCTCTGTGGCTGGGGATGCTCTGTGGCTGGGTATGCTCTGTGGCTGGGGATGTTGTGTGGCTGGGGATGTTGTGTGGCTGGTGATGTTGTGTGGCAGGGGGGGTTGTGTGGCTGGGGGGGTTGTGTGGCTGGGGGGGTTGTGTGGCTGGGTATTCACTAAGACGGGGTATTCTCTGAGGCCGAAGGGGAAGTAGAAATATGGCAGGTGGTCAAAACATTTCATCACCAAGATTTTCCAAATCCTGCCCAGTCACTGCACCACAGAGCAGCTTAGAGCAGCAGAGCTGTGTACATTTAATCAATCAGCACACCCCTTCACAGAATCCTTTCAAAGAGGCCAAACTGCAGGAGAGAGGAAGGGACAGAGGGAAACAGAGCACTGCATCTGCCACAACAGAAAGCAGTGAGGATCTGTGATGCTTCCCACACAAGATCAGAGCCTGGCATCGTGAATGACAGGTGCCTTTATTTAATAAAAATAAGAACAGGTAAAAAACATTTTGTTCTACAAATTGACTTTAACAAATAAAGAATTCTAAAGTGGTTGGAGTCAGAAGAGTCTGCCTGTAAAATGGTTGGACGCAATTAAGTGGGACTTACTATGCACTACGAAAGGATCACAGTTAGTCCAGAGTGACCAGAAAAGGAATTTGACTATTGATAAAACATTTTAGAAGCAGAGATTTCAGTAAATCGACAACCTTGGTTTTATATGTGTTCAATCAACACAGTTCAGGTGAGAGTACTTCCACTTTCAGTTTAGTAACCTTATCAAAAAAGTAGAAGTGACAACTTCAAGATGGAAGAGGCCTCAAAAGCTTACAAATAATAAAGGTCATAATCTGATTGGTTAGACAAAATCCAATTAATGATGACTTGTATAAAACCCTTGTTTTGAAGTCACCACAAGCAACTCCAATGGAGCCTTTCTCAGGGTATTATACTGAAGCATGGATGACCACGACCTGGTCAGCGCAAGAGTTTGCAATTAACTTGGTGGCTATCGCTATGAAGTACAAATGTAAAAACAGGAAATATACAAGATAGTGTATACAGTTCAGTTTCAGATATTCAAAGGGGGGTGTTAAGGGAGTGTAGTGGGGTGGATCCAGTGGAGTGGGGTGGTAATTAGGCCAAATGCTATGCTTTAGCACCACAACTGTGACAACATTTTCACCAAAATAACGTTTTATAAAAATTATTACATCACCTCAACTGTCCCAGGTACAGTCAGTGTCCTTAAACAAGAAGTCATTTAATTACATCCATTTCCCAAACAAGCTAAATGGTGCGTGAAATGCAAATAGAAACCGAATGCTATTATGTGCCAATCATTCATCCCTATATTTGATTGAAAATAGTACATAGACAACATGTCAAATGTTGCAACTAAGAAAAGTCAGAAAAATACATTAAGTAAAATTTATGTCAGCAACGCATGACATTGAGGAGACTAATTGCCGTATTTTTAAAAGTGAAATGTATTCCCATTCTTGCTTGATATAGGATTGCAGCTTCTCAACAGTACAGGGTCTCCTTTGTTGTATTTTTCATTTCATAATGCAACAAATGTTTTCAATAGAAAATAGAAAAAGATCTGGAGAGCAAAGGGACCAGTTTAGCACCCAGACCGACTACAGAGCCAAGCTGTTGTGATACTGCAGAATGTGGGTTGGCGTTGTCCTGCTGAAGTAAGCAAGGCTTTCCGAGAAAAAGATGTGGTCTGGATGGCAGCGTGTGTTACTCTGAAACCTGTATATATTGTTCAGCATTTATGGTGCCTTTACATATGTG
>JACXGK010000712.1:58191-75492 GCA_016801125.1 Novumbra hubbsi
CACCCATGCCATGTGCACTCATGTACCCCAACACATCAAGTCACCCATGCCATGTGCACTCATGTACCCCAACACATCAAGTCACCCATGCCATGTGCACTCATGTACCCCAACACATCAAGTCACCCATGCCATGTGCACTCATGTACCCCAACACATCAAGTCACCCATGCCATGTGCACTCATGTACCCCAAAACCATCACAGATGCTGTCTTTTGCACTGTGCTCCGATAACAAACTGGATGGTCCCTCTATTTTTTAGGCCGGAGGAAGCAGTGTTCCTGAAAATAATCTCACAGAAGACAGGGCGGTTTTCCACTTCACCTCAGTCCTCAGGCTCATCCTCACTTCTGACAGGCCCATCCTCACTTCTGACAGGCCCATCCTCACTTCTGACAGGCCCATCCTCACTTCTGACAGGCCCATCCTCACTTCTGACAGGCCCATCCTCACTTCTGACAGGCCCATCCTCACTTCTGACAGGCCCATCTACACTTTTGACAGGCCCATCCTCTCTGGGATGATTTTTTTAATAGCCACTTGTGTTACTGACCTGTTTCTAATTGACCTGATTAGTTGTGTGATATTCCACCAGGTTTAGTTTTTAGCATTACACCACTTTTCCAGTCTTCTGTTGCCCCTGTCCTAGATTTTTTTAAACATGTTGCTGGCATCAAATTCAAAGTGAGCATGTATATTCCAAGAAACAATAACATTTCTCAGGCTCAACATTTAATATTTTGCAAATCATTGCATTCAGTTTTCAACTTTTTGGAAAAACGGGTTTGTAGATATGTGAAGAACGAAGAAAGAAGAGGGTTTAGGTATTTTGGGCTGACATTTCACAGGTCAAGAGCTAGAACCGGTATTTCTAGCCTCCAGAGAAACTGCAGACACATTTTAAAAGATATTAAGCAATTTACACATTTCTTTAATAATAAAATTACATTGGTAATACCCATTGATGTTCCATGTGGGTTTTGTAATAACACAAACAACTTTGGTTTGGTGCAGAAAATGCCAATGATTAATGGATTTAGTAAGCAGGTGGGTTTCTGAAAGATCTCTGTTACTAACCTTGATGTACTGTCATTTGTTGGGTCCAGAACTAGTCTTTCAATATCCATGTGCAATTTACAAAAAACTGTATCAGTTGTAGCATATTGTCCTTAAATAACCAGATTTATATTTTACTGAGAAGTCTAGCAGTGATCTCAGGATCTCTAGAAACCCTCTAATATAAAGGCTGTACTGTACATGTGCCCAACAGCCATCTGAACTCTGTGCTTGCTTCATACTGCTGTTAAGTGTTGTTTACAAGCTTAGTTTATAGCCTAGGTCAGGACGATTTACTCCCTTTGCTAAGGGAGCAATTTTACAATACTGCGTCCTGATATGTGTTGGGATATGGTAGAAAACGAAATGTTAACACTCCGGTCTCCATCTCCATCTCCCGTCTGTGGTCCCCTGTTAACCCTCCAGTCTCCACTTATGTCTGTGGTCCCCTGTTAACCCTCCAGTCTCCACTCCTGTCTGTGGTCCCCTGTTAACCCTCCAGTCTCCACTTATGTCTGTGGTCCCCTGTTAACCCTCCAGTCTCCACTTATGTCTGTGGTCCCCTGTTAACCCTCCAGTCTCCACTTATGTCTGTGGTCCCCTGTTAACTCTCCTGTCTCCATCTCCACTCCTGTCTGTGGTCCTGACTTCCCACTAGAGTCTAGCCTTTAAAACCTGTCTCCCCTGCTGTGTCAGTGATTACAGCGGTATGAATGAGGGTCACAGACTCAGATTACACTTGTATTATAGTAGGATTTCATGGCATGGAAATCACCACTGGATTAAAGGGTAAAACACATAAAATAATGCAAATGAATTAGACT
This sequence comes from Novumbra hubbsi, assembly GCA_016801125.1. Classification (NCBI taxonomy): domain Eukaryota; kingdom Metazoa; phylum Chordata; class Actinopteri; order Esociformes; family Umbridae; genus Novumbra; species Novumbra hubbsi. Next base: position 60,073 of record JACXGK010000712.1, read on the forward strand.
GCTATAACTTCGAATGAAATGTCATCCCTTTGCCTGGAGTTATTGCAGTAATTGTAGTAAATTCTGTTATTAAAGTCTTCAGTTTCCAGGCGAAAGCTTCGAGCAGAGTGTGATCCTGTGCACCATTATCCCCTACCTACTGAAAACGTTTGGCACCATGTGATTAAAACCTCAAAAGGGTAAAAGAGGATGCTCGCAGAAGTACACATTAACCCTATGAACTAATAAGACCCCTATTGTGGAGAGAACTCACACCATGCTTGGCAACACAGTGCAAAAAGCAGAGGCAAGTATGATTATCTTAAGGCGAGGACAGAGAAGCGAACGTATGACCACAACTAGCTTTCTCGAAAGACAGAGAAAGAACATCTGCTTATCTTGTTCGCCAAAGGGGATAGAGATTTTAGTTAGGCAAAACAAATTACAATGAGATACTTTGAGCAGACTGCTTAGCCAAATGTTGAGGGCAGCAGTTGTTGGACACTGATTGGCCATCTGACGTGGAGTTACCACCATAGACTGTCTTCAAGGAGAAGGTCCTGAATGTCAGATGTGCTGGCTGGTAACAGGCGGGGGGAAAGACCCAAATGCGTGACGAGGAGCGCAGAGGGTAAACAGGGATTGGTAAAAGCAGTCAAGATGGTAAGGAAAAAACACTCAGGGAAAACAGAACTGCACAAACTAGCAGAAACAGGCTTTGAGCTAGGTGACCACAAATGTAGCGTAGCATAGCATGGACCTGGCTTTGAACTGACAAAGCAAAAGGGGAAATTGGAGGTTGAAATAGTGTAGTGCTGATGAGAGGCTTGCCGGTAGGTGTGCCATGGCATGCGTAAGGCAAGGGTGCTACCAGGGGAACAAAACGAACGAGGAAAGAGGTAAACTCCGACCCAGACTAGGCTCAGGCCATGACAGAATGGACTGAAACGCCTGGTAACCGTGTAGGAAACTTGGACTAGGTTATCTGCATTCATGGAGGAAACCCTCTTATGCCATAAAGGACAGGTTCAAAAAGGACCTGGTGCATTAAGGACAGTTTCCTTAGAACTAACCAAAATGCACTTTTCAATGTCATAAAGATGACCCAGTAATAAAGTTATCTGCAAGCTATAAACTGTGCAGTGATGTTTGTTTCATCCTGTGACCTCTACTGCCGCTGGATTATCTGAATGTATCTATTTTTGGGTTCCCTACAATATATATAATTGGAATTTACCTACTTTGGATTTGAAATATACCTGCTTTGGAAGGCTATCTAACTAGCTTTGCTGCTGGCAAACGCATCAACCTAAACTCAGGGGAGGAAGGAGTTAGGAAAGTTTTCACAGAACAGCCATTACCTCCCACAAAACATCCCACCAGGCCACATTCCATTTTCAGAGGATATCTTGAAGATACATTTTGTCTGTGCATGATTTTTTTAAATCAAATTTTTCTTACCAACTTCATAGTATCCCGTTTGAGATTACGGCCCTGGTTCATTGCAACAACTATGGATGAACATGTGACAGTCAGTGATAAGTGTCATACGAAGCGCATTCAACTCTGTTCTGACTCAATCACAATGTCTGTACAGGAATCCTTATGCGCTGGAAAGAATGCACTCTCCATCCTTCTTCCTTATTCTCAAAGGTGCCCAAGCCACCACAGAGTCGCAAGAGATAAATGAGGCAATGAGGCTACTATAGCCCTAAACCTGGATGGTTTGAAAGGACTCCTGCTAACAATGCACGTTTTCTTTCAAGTGGTGGCCAATCAATGATTAGATCCTCAGATGTTTAATGTCTTAAGTAAAACTACTGCCCACTGCCCATGGGGCAGACGCCTGAGGGGCTTTAGCTGCCTGGATGGGAAAACCTAAATCCTAGAGACACAAGCCCACATAAATAAGGACAATCTATCATCACCTGAACATGGGCATTCTGCGAAGTCCAGGAACTCCTCTCCCAGATGACACGTGAACAAGAGCTCCTCATCCTTCCCCTTTTTGTAGCAGGTCTGAATGGAACACATTCATGTTTGTGTAGCATCAATCAATCTCCTTGTCTAACTCGTGGCACGCACCAAGGTCCCCTAACACAAACATCAACAGCCAGCGTTAAAATTGCGCGCAATTTCTCAACGAAAGCCACCAACGTGTCAGATTAAGTGACGTCACCGACAGATAGGCTACCCGTGCGCACCGCTACGTGGCTAGTCATTTTCTTGTACATTTTTAATAAAGTAGAAACTCACTTCAGCCAATATAATGCTGTGTGGAGCAAGTACCATATTGCTGACATCAGTCAAGTTACAGCCAGTCACCTCTAACCTGAAACACTAAGAGGAGATGTTTGGAAGGCTTGTTTTGGGACCAGGTGTGAGTTGAATGTGCATTGGGTAAATCGGATTTTGAAACACAAAGACCTCACCCTTACTTTTCATCCGTAATGCACTGCACTCATAAAAACACAATGATGTATTACCAGAGGACGTTTGGAAAGTGTGAAAAGACTACAAATGATCATCCTCCAGACGACAAACACTTGAGCTCTATTACAATTTATGTTATATTTCTGACATATGCTGTAAATTGTCTGAAGATTTTAAGATACCGCAAGGTCAAGTTGCAATAACAGGAGACCGGTCACGACTTCAATAGGGTACCAATATGGCATGTGTTTGGCGTGATTACACTGCATTTTGCCTTCATGTGCATTTCTAAAAGCTTTCCAAATGCATTGCAGTAGGCTGAACGGAAATCGGACCGAATCGCACATGATTTAGCCGTAATTTGCAAGGTACGCATAATCACTTGACTTGAAAATGTCCTACCTATAGTCTACAGAAAAAGATACAGTACGCTAACAGCTGTGCTTCACCCTTGCAGCAGTGAGCTCAGCGCTGGACAGCGACAAAAAACAACAACAACCATGACATTTGATGCTTGCTATAAGTGCGGCGTAAAAAAAACAAAAATCATGTTCTAGGTTTGCCTACATCTTACACACTCAACCCTTTCTTTAATACCCTACTCAGTTAAAAATTATTCACAGTCCTTGATCTGCCCTACAAACTAGCCTATATAGAGAATGCATAATTTCCACAAATGTCAGCTTGCCCATATAGAATTACGATACAATGTCTTGTAATTAATAGAGAAATAAGATACATTAGAGGTTTACCTGTTGCCCCTGGAGTATTTATTTTACAGTTCCATCGCCATACCGGAGATGGTTTTCCGGTTGCCTTCGTTATTCCCCGCAATTATCCGCCTGTTATGACTCCGCCAGAGCGGTGTGTCTTCTCGCGCGCCAGGGGTGGGTGACAGGGATGCTTGCGTTTGAAAGCCACGCGAGGATTGCGTTGATTTAAGCAGCTGCCTTATGATACTTTGGTTCTTAAAGGGATACGGCAGTCTTCATAATAACTAACTTGATTTTAAGGACACCAGCAAATGGTCAATAATTTGTTAATTAATTACTGTAGTTGACACCATTCTTTATCGTATTTTAAGCTTTGGAGGTCTAATTATTAAGTACATATTTTCATAAGCCTGCATCCCTTTAATGTTGTTACCTTTAATGTAATTACCGTTCTTTGAGCTTCATTCCCATTCAGATGTGGAGGATCTGGTGAACCCTACAGAAATGAGATTGGAAGCGGATAGAAAATGAACATGAGCATTAAAATGTTTTTGCCATACATTGTGCCTGGCATCAGTGGCGGTTCTCAAACATTTCAACTGGGGGGGCCAAGCTGGGGCCAGTTGTGCTGTTAGGGGTGCCAGTTACAGTAAACATTATTATGTAATAGTTATTTCAAACTTCACATTTAGGGGGCCATAAGGGGGTCCAAGCTTGTTGTCACAGGGGCACTGTCCCCCCCGACCCCCCCTAGAAACACCCTTGCTTGGCATTCAGGTAGTGTTGGGAGTCGTGAACTAAGTAGTTCAACTAGTCATTTTACTACAATTTGTGTTGGTAGTTGAACCATGCTCAGAATTTGGTAGTGGTTTTAGTAGTTAGTAGTTGAACCATGCTTTGAATTTGGTAGTGGTTTTAGTAGTCAACTTCTTAATAGCCATGTAATGGTTTGTTAACTAAAAAACAACACATTGTTTTTTGCTTACAAGAAATTAAATAAAATTGGAATTTAATTTCAAAAGTTCTGTGGAGATAGGGGTAGCAAGTTATGGCTTCCCATGCTATCATTGTAAAAAGACAGTTAAATGTTTTTCTCGGCCAAACTGAGTGATCGGGGTAGAAGGGCCTTAGTCAGGGAGGTGACCAAGAACTCAATGGTCATTCTGACAGAGCTCCAGTGTTGCTCTGTGAAGAGAGGAGAATCTTCCGGATGCACTGTATAAGGACTTTCTCAGTCCTTCATGCAACATGCCATATGCCTTGTTCTCTTGAGTGGAGTGTGTGTCAAGCCAATCTACCATAAATGCCTGATTGATGGAGTGTTGCAAATATGTTAATGGATAAATACATATTTAAATGTTTGAAGAACAGACAGAATTTTATTCAAAATAAACATTAACCATGTATTTTTCTTATCCTTTTTACTTTCTAACATTATTACAGAGCTTCCTTGGATCAGACATGTTTTGCTGACAATGCTGTCATCTAGTGGAAGTTTCATTAATCGTTCAGCCAAGTTGGGATTAATAGTAGGACACAGACATCAGATAACGATCAACCATTCTATGTCTAATAAAATATGACTGCTTGAATTAGATTTATTTTTATGGATAATGAATGACAGCAGTCACTGCTTTGGTTTAATCCTGGCGCTCTACTAAAATGCTAATATTTTAGTATTCATCGTGGAAATACAAATGTAACAGGTTTTTCACATGTTCAAATCATCTGAATGTATCTCAAATTAATTGTGAAGCTTCTGAACCATTCGGAACCAAGTCTTTGGTATTATATAAATCATCTGAAAATTTTGGACATTTACGCTTCTTTAGGTAATGTTACTTACATTATATGTGTGCCATATCTTGTAGTGTTACTTACATTAGATATGACATTTCTGTCATACCATTTCCATTGAGTGCTTAATGGTTAAAGAAACCATTATGGTCATGTTGATCAAGTGATCCCTTTCAACGGGTTAAGGGATTGGCCAATCACTTTACCCTCAAGATGGTATTAGGCCGGTTATTATGGATCGCCCATTTTGTATGTGCTGAGAGTAGTACAGAAAGAACAAGGAATACTGGTTATTCAGAGTAATTTACCCCTTGCAAACAGTAAAAGGTGCAATTTGTCTTAACTAACAGTAGATGGCCCTAAAGGATTATTCTCAGTTATGTTTTGATTTACTGCAACATTTTGAGTCAGAACAAACCTGACTTAAATAGAAGATAATCTTCAATGTATTAATATTATCTCAATGTTAACTTCTGCACAAACTTGGATGATGGGCATTTTCAATGAAATGTTGCCATTTATTTGAACAATTTACATGGCATAGCATATGGCAGATATATTCTTCAAATGCTTTAATACTTATTCAAAGCTTCTTACAGCACTTGCAAATCTTGGTAAAGGTATTCTCTATTTCTGTTGCTGAACATTAATATTATAACGAGAAGCATTAGCCATGCTAGTGTAGTAGTGCCATAATTCTATGTTAAGTGTAGGCCAACTGCTTCAATTGTGATGTTTATTTTGAACAAACAAGCTGAAAGGTTTCTAGGAAGTAAAAATAACTGAATGTGTACCACTATACTCGGCTAGTTAATTCAGTAACTTTATTAAACAAATACGGTTGTCCAGGTGGATTCAGGTTTTTCACAACTGTTTTCCTGAATGGGTACTACATTTTCTCAAAGCCATAAACAGACTTTTTAGAACTCACTCCATATTGATTAAAGCCCAGTCTTCTCACACAAGTAAAACATTATTCTCCCAACCCTATTATCTCATATATATGCATGCATTACAAGGACACTTCCAAATACCTATAGTAGACTGATGATGTATTGCACTATAATTCACCAACATTTATAATTTGCCCAAAAAGGCAAACTTTAAAGGTATAGGGTTGAATAAATAAAATATTATTTTACTGGCCTACTTGTAGTTATGCATACAGATTCTGAGTCCAGAAAACAGAGTCAGCAATGTGTGACCCTTTCCAGTAATCAGATTTAAAGTCTCAGGTTTACAATAAATAATGTATTTTTATTCCTGAAATTCTGAAACAATTGATGCAACAGTGAAAGAACTTTGAGTTGGCTATACTCTCATTGTCATACCAAAACAATGTGTTAAAATACAGTGTCACAAAAAAAATTATAAACAAAGCAAACAACAAATATCATACACATTTTCCTTTAAATTAACCCCTTAAGCAAGATTCTAAATCCATTAAAGGTTACAAGCTATATTGAATTGCACACAACACGTTAATCATTGCAACTTGACATTTGCTGATTATGGATATCTTCAGATTATTTAATGTCATTATCCGAGATTGGGTGAAGTCACTGAGTACCATTCATTGTCATGTCACGTACAGAAAATAGAATACTAAGCACTCAATTGGCTGAATCTGCTGTCAGTAAAAACACATGAGAGAGTGCTCTTGAAGCCTGCTGCTACCCCTAGATTGTTAAGAGAACTCTCCCTCTAGCGATGGGCATTCTTTTTGGGAAGCTGGCTCTTCTGAGTTTAACTAAACTGACTCAGCTCGTTTGCAAAAAAAACATCAAAACAATTAAATAATTTTAACCTCCTCTGTAAATGTGAAAAAGTTAACCAGACCTTTGTCAGAGGGTGAAATACACATTCAAATAGCTAAACCGTAGAGTTGTGATGGGCTGCTTGACGGTGCACAGAATTATTCAAATGTTTACTTGCTGTTTTACCTTTAATCTCACAAGATACCAAAAACACCTACTAGTAGGCAAGGAAAAGTAACATAATTTCTAACTGAGGTCACAACCTGTGAGTGCAAAAATATATCATTTGAAACACTTTGTAGGCAACACATGCATTTACCATTTCATATCCCATCTCCTGGTCACTGATAGCAGTTTAAAATACTTCAATTTCATGGCTGATGTGTATTTCAATGGGTTTAGGGCAGTAGTGTTGTGACTTTCCCCTTGTGCAGTCCTTTGATGTGAAAAGTAAGGGATACGGAGGCTCATCTCAAACCTGATGTAAAAAGGATAACAACTGATGTGTAGGGACTACAAGGGGAAATGGAGAACAACTGATGTGTAGGGACTACAAGGGGAAAAGGAGAACAACTAATGTGTAGAGACTACATGGGGAAAAGGATAACAACTGATGTGTAGGGACTACAAGGGGAAAAGGAGAACAACTAATGTGTAGGGACTACAAGGGGAAAAGGAGAACAACTGATGTGTAGAGACTACAAGGGTAAAAGGAGAACAACTGATGTGTAGGGACTACAAGGGGAAAATGAGAACAACTAATGTGTAGGGACTACAAGGGGAAAAGGAGAACAACTGATGTGTAGAGACTACAAGGGTAAAAGGAGAACAACTGATGTGTAGAGACTACAAGGGGAAAATGAGAACAACTAATGTGTAGGGACTACAAGGGGAAAAGGAGAACAACTGATGTGTAGGGACTACAAGGGAAAAAGGAGAACAACTGATGTGTAGGGACTACAAGGGGAAAAGGAGAACAACTGATGTGTAGGGACTACAAGGGGAAAAGGAGAACAACTGATGTGTAGGGACTACAAGGGTAAAAGGAGAACAACTGATGTGTAGGGACTACAAGGGTAAAAGGAGAACAACTGATGTGTAGAGACTACAGGGGGAAAAGGAGAACAACTTATGTGTAGGTGTCATGCCCTGACAGGGCAGGACTAATTGTGTGGCCTTTAGCCCTCTCTATGCCGTTGTGGGCTCCCCAGTCAGAGCAGCTGCATTCAGTTGACTCTGATTGGGGAGCCTACTTAGGTTAGTTTTACAGCCACACCCGGGGTGGTTTATTGTTTGTGCATGTCACAACTTCACGGTTTGTCTTTTGTTTAATCCTGTTTCTAGTGGATACGCTACATGTTCTTTGTAAACTATTTAAGTTCTGTTTTGTTGTTTAGTACAGCACCTTTGCTTTTAGCGTTTACAGTTCGTGTTAGTTTGTCTTTTATGTTATTTGGATTAAATCACCTTTTCTTTATACAAAAATGTCTGCATTTGGTTCCACCCCACAACAAACCCGTGACAGTAGGGACTACAAGGGGAAAAGGAGAACAACTGATGTGTAGGGACTAGAAGGGGAAAAGGCGAACAACTGATGTGTAGGGACTACAAGGGGAAAAGGAGAACAACTGATGTGTAGAGACTACAAGGGGAAAAGGAGAACAACTGATGTGTAGGGACTACAAAGGGAAAAGGAGAACAAATGATGTGTAGGGACTACAAGGGGAAAAGGAGAACAAATGATGTGTAGGGACTACAAGGGGAAAAGGAGAACAACTGATGTGTAGGGACTACAAGGGGAAAAGGAGAACAAATGATGTGTAGGAACTTTAAGGGGAAAAGAAGAACAACAGATAAATAAATAAATAATTACAGCTTGATAAATACACTGTTCAAAAAAAGGTAACAAAATAAGGGTAAAAGCATTACTTTTAAACCTCTTCTTGTCTCAATGTACTTTTAATTCCTCCATGATATATCAAATTGGAATGTTGGTTTCAGGACCATTTTAATTTTTCTAATTATGTTGCAGTCATTTTCCGGGGATTTCCAGGAAAATCATAACACAGTAGGAGTCAACCTGTGAAAACGGCAGGAGTTTGATGTGGACCAATTATAATGGTTTTAGAGGATCTTGCAGTTACAATGCTGGTTGACCTGTGGTGAGCAGACTTGCTTGACCGGTCTTTTCAACTGTTTGTGTGTCAGTAATGTCCACTTACTCTGTGCTATAACATTACAGTCTTTGCCACGTTTTCTCATTCGCCCACTCCTTTTGACAATCTCAAAGTAAAAAATCTGCAGGTGAATTTGTGGATATTGGTTGTTAGAGATAACATTAGTATTTTTGTATAAAATGTAAAGCCTCAAATATAATCCAAATGATATACATAGTCAAAACAAAACTCAGCTTTAGCCAAGCAAGTTTTATATTGAAAGGATTATGTTGTTCATTTTGTTAAAATTTCAATATATATTTAGATTGAGAAATAAGATGTGAGCTGGGAAATTCTCATTAGTTCAATCTGGACACATAAAACAGCAGTTGCTTAGCAACAAGACACCAATGTGTTTTTTCTTGAGATTTGTTTCGGAGGAGTTTCAGTAAATGCATTACCATTGTTATTTAAAATGATTTCTTCTCAACAAGCTCATTTGTTATATAATATTAATATTTGAAGACAGAACGAAGGGAAGTCCCTCAGACACTTGAAGGAATGTAAGCTAAATATTCTGGCACAGACAGGTGCAGAACCATGAAAAACCTCCTCCTGGCATTTAAAGGCATTGTCCTCCCTTGTCTGTCTGACTCTTCTCAACCACAACTTTTGGGATGCTGTATCTATCAAATTTTACGCTCTGTGTTTCTCCTTCTTTTCTCTGATTTCTCAATTCAGTACCCTCTGCTTTATCTACCAACCGTTTCTCTTATGAGTAGTGTTGAAGGACATTAAGGCTCTTGAAGTACTGATACACACACACACACACATACAGTGGGGAGAACAAGTATTTGATACACTGCCGATTTTGCAGGTTTTCCTACTTACAAAGCTTGTAGAGGTCTGTAATTGTTATCATAGGTACACTTCAACTGTGAGAGACGGAATCTAAAACAAAAATCCAGAAAATCACATTGTATGATTTTTTTGTAATTAATTTGCATTTTATTGCATGACATAAGTATTTGATACATAAAAAAGCAGAACTTAATATTTGGTACAGAAACCTTTGTTTGCAATTACAGAGATCATTAGAACTGTTGGTCCTATTGTGGAGAGAAATAAGGTCCTATTTCATTACACTCTGAATGAATAGATAAAACATATCCTGTAATAGTGTTACAGTTTGAATTGGCAGCTTAAAATGTGTTGTGACAGCAAGATGCATTTGGAATGGAACAAAAGCTTTTATCCCATTTTGGTCTGTAAGTAGTAAGTAAATTAAAGGATTCATATTTTGTGGGCGTAATTCTGAAACCATAACAGGAAGCTTTAAACTCAGACAAACAAAAATATTTGTTGTATTGCATGTATTTCTCTTGTTCGGTAGTAGGCTGTGAATATCTGTGTGTATTTGTGTGGTCTACTTTATTGGTATGTCTTAGGGCACAGGTTAGAGTAGAATGTAATCAGTTATAAAAGAAAAGAAATGGAAAAGTCAACTTAAAGGCTAATGTTTTTTCTTTAACTTTTGGAATAGTCTTCAATAACCCAGGGCAACCCTCTCTCACCTTTTGCTTTTTTTTCACACATCGCCGCATACAGGCAACACTATTCTGAAGTGAACCTTAGGTTTATAGTGTAAACAAGGGCCTGTGTACAGTAATGTGACATAGAACGCACCGGGGACAGTATAGTTGATGTTGAAGGAGTAAGACACGTTCTGGAGTTAATATGACGTGGAGGTTGTCTCAGTACATCAATCCTTTTACATGTAATACTGCACCTCCTCTAATATATATATGGGGACGTGAATGTAGGGCTGGGAATGGCCAGAGTCCTTCCAACTGTATGTTGACGAGGCTGAGAGCAAGAGGCCAGACACAGGCACAGGGAGAACAGAGGACTTAATCAAAAATAGAACTAGGGATAGTGAAGGATGCTGGTTTTCAAGTCTCACTATCTAATCAGTGTTTACCGAGCAGGCAGAGTCATCTTAGAAAGGTTGAGGGGTATTGTAGAGGCAGACAGATTATGGGGAGAGAGAAAGGGTTACAGTTTTAAATCTAATGTCTGGCTGATTCTACCATTGCTTAAGATGTGTTCTAATACGGCTTGGGCGATATGGCCTAAATATTGTGGACGTTGAGTCTGTATTTCATATGAGAACAAGGGAAAATTATTTTTACACTCAGTAGTTGTTTCATGGTATACAACCACACACAATCCATGAAACTTTACATGTTGGTGCTGATTATATAGTCAATATAGTGTAACCGGTGGATTACAGCCTGAGCTGTGTAGTGTTTTTATATTTCTTATGACTCAAAGACGATGCCCATGGACTAAGCATGCATCCAATCAAGTGTGCATTTTACTGATCTAGAAGATTGTTGCATGGACGTTCATTGCGAAACGAAATGTACACTGCTGCCAATTCACATAATTAATAAACAGACATGTCATAATAGTTTTGAACCGATCAAACCAACAAATAGTTGCCCTTTAACATGTTATTTGAAGTTAGTTTATACTTTCTAAACAAATTACACAATGACTTACCTCTTCCATTGATAATCAAAAAAGGCTCAATAAGAAAAAAAGAAACAAAATATATGCTTAGGGTGTTCAGAAAAGAAATTCAGAGCAGAGCCCACAGACTCCATAATAATACACCAGGTGCTAAGTCAAAAAAGTTGTAAAGGTTTCCTATCTTCTTCGCAGTTGTTTCTGATATGAAGATAGCGTGCAGATTCAACCTGGACACTGAGGGTTTGTTGACCCTGTTTGTTTGCATTGGTGTTCACAAGTACGGGAGGCGATAAGAGCCACAGTCACAACAAGGTAACATGAGTTACAAGGCCTTATGCTGGGTAGACACTTGCCTTCTCAGCTGCTTCCTGGCCTCACCTTGTCAAAGGGAACTTAAAAGTACAGTTCATTCATGTCATCACTCTGTGCACCACATTGCCCATCTCTCTATGTGACTCTGATCAATGGTTGCTGCCTTACCCCCAACCTGACTCTTATCAACGGTTGCTGCCTTACCCCCAACCTGACTCTTATCAACTGTTGACAAGGATTATTCTCAGAAATGTGTGCTGTTCTCACCAACCCCCATTCAGTCACACTGAGAAGCAGAGGTGCTGTGCGATGTGTATGTTTTATGTCTCATAACTGTTAAGTAATGCTATCAGTCAACAACTCAGATAAATAGAGTCAGAAGTTTTAAACGTAATTGCTCAGTCTATTGCACATTTCCTGCTCTCAAAGGGGAAAGTGACAAATGCCCCTATTCCTAGGCCTCAAGACCTTGTAAGCATCTGTTTGTTCATGCGTTGTCTGGTTATTGTGATTGGTGTGTCTACCTTGAAAATGTGGTAATTTCAATACTTCAACCATTGATGTTAATAACGGATAATGTAATGTATAAATGCCTCATGAAATTAGCACAAGTTTTATTGACTTGTCAGTTTTATACCTGAATAATTTTCTAACATTTTGCTTCAATTTAACAGCTGTTTACTGAAACTATGAAGATTTTCCCAGAGCATATCTTATAATTTCAATTGACACTGCCTTTTTAACTCAATGGGAGTCTGTGAGCTCAGTAATTAAAGCAATTTTTTTGCAATGCTAGCAGGATGAGAAGGTGACAGGGCCAGAATGCTATAGGATACACGTTTGTCATGGAGCTGAGCTGAATTTGAAAATGTAAGAATATCATAGAATAAAGTCATGTCGCTAATGGTTTTGCATTATTGAAATAGCACTTAATGTTAAAATATACAACCAGATTCATTGTAACTAAAGGTATCATCATGCTTCAAAATGTCTTACTCAACAAAGCAAAACATTTTTTATGATGAATTCGTTTTTTAAACACGTTGCTGAATTTAGCCTATGTATATGATTGGCATGCACTCATGTAGAATTAAAGTACCAATATACTGCTGCCTAAAGTACCCTGTTTTACACTGAAGGCTGTGCTTCCATCATGTTAACATGTTGGTGGCTGTGGGAATGCATATACAAGACCATTAGAGACGCTCACAGAGCCCTTGCAACAAGCTCACAATTCCTCCTCCGGAACCCAACAAGAACAAATACTGCCTTTAAAGCTATTGCTTTGATCTTTCTATTTTCGGAACAGCTACCCACTTAATCAGACAGGCCGATGAATGTCTGTAGCAGCGTTTGTAAAGGTTTGCTTTGATGCGTATGAGGCTCTTTTCTGAGCAAGACAATTAGTCAGAACAAGGTACAGAGTACTGATGTTCTCCCTGGTACCTCTTTTCTCAAGGACCCTGAGTCTAACACAAATAGCGTCATCACGGTTCTGTCCAGGCCTATAAATGTACTAGCTATATAGGAAGTTACGTGAGGCAGTCTGAGTTTTAAGTGCTTTTTTCTTGTCTACTTCCATGTAGTATAGCAGCATTATGATTTGACTAAATGTGCTTTCTGCAAGTGTGTGTGCCTGTCCTGTGAGAGCGCAGAGTGTGGAAGACATACCTGATTGAGAGCACGTGTTCATTAGTTTCTCTTCTGGCCATGATTAGGTTAATCAATAGTCCTTCGATTCACACTGACAGGCTTGCTGGCCGACATAACTCCCTTGACATAATAGAAACATCTAACTGGGCTCCTTCCAACCATCCCATATGTGCCAACTTTTATTCATATTATGTACGAGAAATGGCTTTAATTAAGTACCTTATCATTCATATTAAATCATGTACATTTGCCAAGCTACAGTATATCAGCATAACGTGTACAGACTGCGGAAAAAGAGATTCTGCCAAAGTGTGTGATAATTTGAATTAGGCTGTCACGATGATTGACTGCAACGTTACTGGTAGATGACCAGAGAGAAATAAAAAAGCACTTTTATTCCCTCCTTCACATATGTCAGTCCGGCAGCAGCCATCACTAGCTAGGCTCTAGGCAACATCGTGATTTCAGTTTGCAGAGATTCTTCAGGGTTTCCCCAAATGACCCGGAGAGTCTCCAAATCTCCGGTACCACAGAAACTTAAATCACACGTCCCTGCTTATCTGTCTCGACTGTGCTGCACAACCTTACAGCACCTCTGTAGCATACTGAGCTCTCTGTCTGGGCGTGCTACATTCCTATGTACTTTTGTATTTCTCTGATCAAATTAAGTTTGATTGCGATTTAAGTGCTGTGAATTTGGGATACATTCAGATTAGGGACGCACCAATAACAACATAATTGGCCGATAGCGATACCCATATAAATGGCCAATAGCGATAGCTGATGTTCTTATAACATCATTGGCCGATAGCGATACCCATATAAATGGCCAATAGCGATAGCCGATGTTCTTATAACATCATTGGCCGATACTGATAATATGATTTGAAACCCAGCTAAAAGGCTGATATGTTTTTTCCGGCGACAGATTTCACATCAGATTTGTATGATTGGGGTACAAGCGTCGGTGGTATTTGGTATTTAATACTGTGGTCATAGTTGAAATAAAAACACATTATTTGTGATTTCTTTACACTTTCGAGTTTTTAATATTGTACAAGGCTAATGAAGGTAAATACAAATGTGCGGAACACAAATTGTAAACTCAGAGTTTCCCACGGCATGGATCTTGGAGACGTAACTTAGCAACTGAAGAAGCCAAGCATGAATATGGCGAGTGCAAATGTAAAGACAAACCTTAAAATGCTCTCTTTTGTTCAGGGAATTAAGGCTAAATAGCCACTGATTACAAGTTTATAACTGCATAATAAATTAAAAGAAATGTTATGTTTTGCAAGTCTTTTTCCCCTGTACGGAAATCATACCAAACCGTGACTTAAAATCAGAGTTTCGTACCGCATCTGTGACAAACCACCCCAAAACAATTGCCAGAGAAATCACTAAAACCTAGAATATTTTGGGGTGTCACAATCTAGGGTTCACATTGGAATGCAGATTTACAAAGGCTACACTCACATCAGCACCAAAAACAGAAAGGCCCAATTAGCATTCGTTAAAAGGTACAGAGATCAGTCGGTACCATTTTGTAACAGAGATTTGGTCAAATCAATCTCCTGATTACCATTGATGAATAGGAGACTGAAGTCAGAAAGTCAACCAAAGCTCAAAATAGCTGCAGTTAAAGCATGAGAAAGCATCTCCAATGATTACCAAGAGTTGTGATGACAATGGGTTGCGGACCCACTGCTGTTATTGAATGCGAGAGAGATTTGCGACAAAATCTCTGCTTGCATTTGCTTTACATTGAATTATCCCAATATTAACACATGCATGTAATTAAGGGATGGACATATGAATGTTATTCTTAGTTATATGTTGAAACAGATAGAAATATAAGACAGTCAGTACTTTGAGTTCATAATCAACTTTTAAATCAGATTTTCATATGCATTAAAAACAGCAATTCTGACAATAGTGTTCCAATACTTATGGAGGGCAATGTAAGTTTGTTTGTAAATAAACATTATCTCATAAATGTTGAAAATTTACTAGACGACCCGGACAATATAATGAACATGCAGTCAGAGCCAAGGTGATTATGACTGAAGCCTCACAAGGCTGATT